>JBBPQN010000036.1:0-38632 GCA_038092575.1 Boletus subluridellus | reverse complement strand
ATGACCCCAAGCACACCTGTAGAAAGGTGAAGGGATGGCTAGAGGAGCAGGATTTTAGAACTATGGTGTGGCCTGCACAGTCTCCTGACCTAAACCCTATTGAGCATCTATGGGGTTATCTGAAAAGAAGGCTTGCAGCTCATGAAAAGCCCTCTAGTGGAATTCATGAGTTGTGGGATAGGATTCAGGAGGATTGGGAGAGGATATCAGTTGAGGAGTGTCAGAAGTTGATTGAGAGCATGCCTAGAAGGATTCAGGCAGTGCTCAAAGCCAAAGGAGGATACACTAAGTACTAATATATATCAAATACCCTATTTATTTCAAAAGCTCTAAAACTGTTCCAATGGTGTCCCTATTTTAAAATGGATGTATCTCAGCGACCCCTGAGCCGAATCACGTGAGTATGAGGTCAGCAGGTAGCCAGGGGTTGGTACGTCATATGCTCCCACCAATGCTAAGCGGGGTTCCCACGCCTACAACTGCTATTCCACATACACTCCAAAACTACAAAACATTGGAACAGTTTTTGGAGTCACTGTATTTATACTATGGAGATTCATGCACAGACCTGGCTAGCATGGACCATCTGGGTAAAGGGGAAGACAAGGCAGTACGAGAGAACTGCCTAGAAGAGGTTATTCATCCATATCAAGTAAGTTGTCCATAAAAGTAGCATAGCCCATGGTAATTGCCATAAGGGCATACATAAGTGTCTCATGTCAAAGGAGAATGCACAAGAGCATAGTTAGAATGATATAAAGAATAAAGAAAGTCCATAACATTATCCCCTTTGTACAGAAGAGACTCCGACTCAATATCCTCCAGTTCCAGCTGCATCCATTCATCAATCTCCTCAGTCCCTTCTAGATTGATCTTTCTTGTTGATTTTGTAGTCAGTGGGGTCATGGTTCCAATCCACCCACTCATTGTCACAGAAGTAGCAGTTGTTGTTGATATGTCTGACCTCACTGCAGAGAGAACAGACTTGACAAGGGCATCAAGCCTAGATGTGTCCAGGGGTGGTGGAGTTACAGAAGGGGCAGATGTACTGGGAACAATTGACCCTGAAGTGGTCAGCACTGTGGCATTCATAGCACTGGAGGCAATGGTGGGGAAGAACATGAGGCTGGGAAGGGGATTGGGCCACTGGTGGAGTGGTGGATTGGCGACTGACAGCAGAGAGGATGGGGGAGATAGGGCAAGTGGGGGTGATGATGGCAGGAAGTCCCAGGGTAGGGACATGATGGGAAGAGTGGGAATGAGCCACATTTCCTCCTTGATTTCTTGGACCCACCAGTGGGCCCAAGTCTGAGGCATTGTCATTCCTCCTGTGAGAGGTGGATGTAATGGATCCTTCTAAGAGTGGGGAGTGTGGTTGTTGTTGCTAGAGGGGCTGACATCCCCTCAACACTGGTCCAAAAGGACTTGAGGGACTCAGATCAAGCCCTTGCAGGAGGTGTGGCCCTATTGGTGACAGTGCTGAAGAAGGGGGGTAGAACAGGGATGGGAGTGGGAGATGGGGAGGTGGGCCAACTGTTAATACCCACATGGGTGGCTCCATGGTTGGAGGGATGGGGAGCCAGAGTGGCAGGGATGTTGAGGGGATCCTGGGAGAAGTAGATCTCCCACTCCAACTCTGACATGGAGAGGATGAGGGGGCAAAGGATGGGGGAGATGGAAAAAGGGGGGAGTGCATCAATGACCATGCTGAACCCTTGATTCCAAAGTAAGTCTAAAGTAAGGGCCCTTGCCTTTTTGCATACATGTCGGACAAGGTTCAAATCTGCTCCCGGTTTCGTATTCGCTTCCTAGTTGATCGTACTAGGATGTGTGAGTAATATCTTGAACACTAGCATCGAGTGTGGGGTATTTTGGATCTTGGCTGTGCGTCGTTGGGAGTTACTATGATGGTTTTCCTGGGTCAGTACTGCTGGCACGTAGTAGGCCTTGGATGTATACAACACACCGAAGGATGCTGAGGAACGCGATAATGGTTTGACCGACAATTTTGTTGAGGACACAAGTGTGTTGTGGGCATGACGATTTGTCAGGGCTCAGGACGAATCGCGTTAGGGCGTGCGAACACGCCCAAACGCTTGACACCCGAGTACAAGTGATGGCCCCATTTAGGGAGGCAGCATATACAGGGGGTTGGTTATCTGGGGTCAATCAGGTCATTATACACCTCATTGTGGCATACAACCGGTAGAGGCAGGTGAGGGAAATGAGGTCATAGTTGAATGTGAAGATCCAATTCCTTTTGATGATAAGGATGGTGACAGGATTCTCCAGAATGGAGGCAAACAGGATATGGCAATGGGAAATGGAGAGGTGGTTGCAGTGAACAAGGGCCATTTGGATAATGGCCATTGTGAATAGAGTTCAGGTGGAGGATGGGGAGGGGAAGGCTTTTAAATGGTGCAACTTATAAGCTTGTAGGATTGCTTGTACATGTTTGAAGCTTCCCTTGGGTTCCCATGTGTTCTTTGCTGCAGAGTATCCTTTCGAGGAGGTCAGATACTGTCTCTGACCTTGTGTTCTGTGGTGTGAGAGGATTTTGTCTACTTTATACTCCTCTTCTCCAATGAGATCTGGTGGGGGGTTGGAGTAATTGGGACCATGTTCCAAAGTCTCCTGATAGGTTGATAAGAGAAAGGCATGAAATATGTCATGGATATTCCAGATTTTGGGGAGGCAGAGATGAAATGCCACTGGGGAGATGACCTGGGCGACTTTGAATGGTCCCTCTTGTCTGGGGGTGAGTTTCCTAGAAGGGTAGCAAAGGCAAAGGTTCTTACCCTCTGGCCACACCTTATCTCCTACCTTCCATGGGCAGAACTTAGAGGAGATCTGTTCCTTCATGCTTCTTTGTGCCTTTTCATGTGCAGCAATGGCTTCCAACTGGGCTTCTCCGAGTATTGCCAATCATTGTTCCAAAGCAGGAAGGAATGTTTTGCCAATTGGAGGATAAGGGCAGGGTTCATATCCCATCATGAGAGAGAAGGGGGATTTATTGGTGATGGAATAAATGGCTGCATTATGGGAGAATTTGGCCATGGAAAGGAGTTCTGCCCATCTTTCAGGGTGTCCATCACAGAAGATGCAAAGATAGGTCTCTAGTTCCTGGTTGACCTGTTCAGTTTCACCATCGGTTTGGGGGTGGTAGGCAGTGGAGAGGGCCAGGTCATACTTGAGGAGTCTGGCCAACTCTCTTGCAAAGGTGGAAGTGAATTGGGGTCCTCAGTCAGAGATGCATCTGTCATGTAACCTGAAGCAACAGAAGATTGTTTTGAAGAAAAGAAGTGCCACACCTGTAGCATCTATAGTTTTAAGACAAGAGGCATAAATTACCCCCTTCATAAGGCCATGGTCAACTATGACCATAACCAAGTCAAAGCCAAGGAATGGGGGAAGATCCATAATGAGGTCAACTGAAACTAATTGAAAGGGGCAAGTTGCCAGGGAGGGGAGTGGGGTGAGGGATGGGGCAGAGGGGTGGGTGTTGACCTTGTGGGCTTGGCAGGTGGCACAACCTGAAATGAAGCAGCAAGTAAAGGTGGTGAGACCAGGCCACCGATAGTGACATTAAAGGGCATTCACCATGCAGAAATCACTGCCATGGCTCCCAGTTTCACTTTTGTGAAGCAAGCAGATGAGAGCCTGCCAGGCCAGCTCAGGGACAAAGAGCCTATTTTGATAGTAAAGGTGGGGGTGGTCATATGCCCAGTTTGTGCAGGCAGCATAGGGGAAGAGGGACAATCTATCAGCCAGGGCTTTAACAGCATTGAGCACAAGGGGGTTAGTGAAGGAGGAGGATGCAATTTTTGCAGCCAGTGCTGCATTGATGGTTCAAACAAAGAGGTTGGGGGAGAGGAGGGTGACATCCTGGTTATCAGTGGTGGTAGTAACATTGTCTTGATGTGAAAGAGTGTCTGCTGGGCGCATCTGAATTCCAGGGAGGTGGTGAAGAGTTAGGTCAAAGTCCTGTAGGAACATTAACCAGTGAGCCTGATGATGAGACAGTTTCCTGGGTTGCTTGAAGTAAGTCAAGTTCTTATGATCCATAAGGATAATGATGGGGTGCAAAGTGCCCAGGAGGTAATGTTGCCATTCTTCCAAAGAGTGAATAACAGCAAGCAATTCATGGTCATAGATATTATAGTTTCTTTCAGCTGGGGATAGGGTTTGGAAGAGGTAGGCAAGGGGTGAAGGTCTTCATTGGCGTCTTTTTGCATGAGAACTGCTCCAGTAGCCATGAGGAATGCATCAGTCATGATGAAGAAGGGGGAGAGGACATTGGGGAGGCGTAGAACTGGACGTTTGGTAAAGACTTCCTTTATGGCTAGGAAGGTGGTCTGTTGAGGCTCTTTCCATTTCCAGGGGGCATTCTTCTTCATCAGCTCGATAAGAGGACAGGTGAGGGTAGAGAAGTCTGGAATGAACTTTCAGTAGAAGTTACAGAATTCTATGAATGATTGGACTGCCTTAATGAATGATGGGGGTGTCCAGTTGTTGATGGCACTTAGCTTGACTGGATCCATCTTCACCTGCCCTTCCTGGATGATCATCCCTACAGTAAGTACTCCACCTTGTTGACATCAAAGGAGCACTTCTTGAGTTTGAGAAAGAGTTTGTGTTCCTGCAGTTGTTTGAGGACTTGTTTCATTCATTCTTTGTGGATGGTGGGAGAGGAGAAGTGGATAAGGATGTTGTCCATGTAGATGATAAGCCATCCTTCTGCCATCATGTCACCAAAGAGGTGGTCCATGAGGGCCTGGAAGGTGGTGGGGGAGTTACAGAGTCCAAAGAACATTACCGTTGGTTCGAAGAGGCCAAAGAAAGTGATGAAGGCAGCCTTCCAGTGATCTTCAGATTTAATTAGCATGTTGTTATACCCCCATCAAATATCCATCTTGGTAAGAAGGCAAGAGCCTTTCAGCTTATCCATGAGATTGGATATGAGAGGGAGGGTGTAGGCATTTTTGACAGCATGTTCATTAAGATATCAGTAGTCCTGGTAGGGATGAACCAATCCATCTTTCTTTGGGATGAAAAAGAAGGAGGAAGCCTGCAGTGATTTTAATGGAACCATCTCTCCAGATTTTATGTGTTTATCTACAAAGGCTTGCCAACCATTGAGTTCCTTTGGATTGAGGGGGTAGGTCTTGGTGATCTTCAGTAAGAAGGTATTTTTTTAGGTCGATGGCATGATCAAAGGATTGGGAGGGGGGTAGTTCATTGATAGCCTTGTTTTCAAATACATCTTGGAGGGCAGAGTACTATGGTGGGAGTTTCTTTTCCACCCTTTTGGCCTTTGAGGTGATCTCAGTTGCAATGGTGATCTTGCGAATGGACAGGAAATGATCAAGTCATTTCTTCCATAGCTGAGCAATATGGAGGGCAAGATCCATGTCCAGGTATCAGATGAGATATCACTGGGTAATGGCCTCAGGAAAGTCATGATGAGGGTTAGAAAGTCAGTCTGGGATGGTGACCTGTCCAGTTGCCCAGTTGATGATGGGGTTGAGGTCTTTAAGCCATGGAAGATTGAGGATGACATTTTCAGACCCACAGTTGATGACCATCAACATTCATTTTTCTTCAATTTCTCCTACTCAGAGGGTAAGGGAGGCCTGGTGTTGAATGATCCCTTCTTTGTTGGTAGATCCATCTACATTTCAAGCTTTCAATGGTTTTGAAAGTTAAGTGGTAGGAATGTGATGTCTCAAGACAAAGTCTCAATCAATGAAGCATCCAGTAGCACCACTATCAATTAGGGCAGTACATAACATTGACAATTTGTGCTCCTGCATGCATATAAAGGGAGAGGGGGATTTGAATTGACTGCACATGTGAATCTGATACAAATACAGGAGCCATTATGGGTGGAGGAGAAGATGTTGAAACTTCCCTCTGTTTCAAAAATCCTTGGCCACTTCTATCTTAGTGGTAGCCACCATTTCTCTCACCTCCTCTGATTCTTCTTCATAACAGGTCTTGAGTACCTGCAGGATATCCTCTTTTGGGATGTTCCTTCCTCTGAGGCTGGCAATATAGGTTGCAATAGGGTCTGGGGTAGGAGCAGTGGAAATGGCTCTAACCTTCTGGGGGTTTCTCAGGAGATGTGGTGGTCTTGTTACTGTGCAATAGGTTGTTGTTATGAGGAGAGGAACAAGGGTGGTTGGTGGTGTGACATCCCTTTTGATGGCAGATGAAGCAGAGGTTGCCCTTCATGTGGCAGGTGTGTTCAACTGGAGTGAGGTTGTTGGCGACCTCAAGATCTAAGAAAGACTTGGGAAGCTCTACACTCAATACTGACTTAGAGACAAGCAGAGCTTGTGAGAGGAAACCTTTGAGAGGGAATTCCAGCAAGAACTTGACTGAAGTTCTTGGGAGCTGCATTGCAGGTTTATATACTCTACAGGAGTTTGGTCATGTATGTACCTATGTATATGTATTAGATGCATTGAATATTAAAGTATGACTCATTGTGAGTAGTAATGACATAGTTAAAGGTGAAGACCTGATTCCTCTTGATGAGAAGGATGGTGACAGGTTTCTCTAGGACGGAGGTGAACAGGATACAGCAGTGAGGGACAGAGAGACAGTTGCAGTGAACAGGGGGGGTCTGGGTGATGGCCATTGTGATGAGGTTTAAATGGAAGATGGGGAGGGAAAGTCCTTTGGATGGTGCAGTTTATATGCCCTGAGGATTGCTTGTACATATTTGAAGCTTCCTTCAGGTTCACATGTATTCTCTGCTGCAGAGTATTCTTTCCAGGAAGTCAGGTACTGTCTCTAACCTTGTGTTCTGCAGTATGAGAGGATTTTGTCCACTTTATACTTCTCTTCTCCTGCAATGAGATCTGGTGGGGGATCGCAATAATTGGGACCATGTTCCAAAGTCTCCTGATAGGTCAATAAGAGGGAGGCATGAAACACATCATGGATCTTCCAGGTTTTGGGGAGGTGAAGGTGAAGTGTCACTGGAAAGATGACCTGGGCAATTTCAAATGGTCCCTCTCATCTGGGGGTGAGTTTGCTAGAGGGTTAGTAAAGGCAAAGGTTCTTGCCTTCTAGCCACACCTTATCTCCTACTTTCCATGGGTGGAATCTGGAGGAGATCTGCTCCCTCATGTTTCTTTGTGCCTTTTCATGTGCAGCAATAGCTTCCAATTGGGCTTCTCCAAGTATTTCCAACCATTGTTCCAGGGTGGAAAGGAATGTCTCACTGATTGGAGAATAAGGGTGGGGTTCATATCCCATCATGAGGGAGAAAGGGGACTTATTGGTAACAGAATGAATGGCTGCATTATGGGAGAATTTAGCCATGGGAAGGAGTTCTGCCCATTTTTCAGGGTGCCCATCATAGAAGATGTGAAGGTAGGTCTCCAGTTCCTGGTTGACTCATTCAGTTTTGCCATCAGTCTGAGGATGATAGGTGGTGGAGAGGGCTAGATTGTACTTAAGGAGTCTAGCTAACTCCCTTGTGAAAGCAGACATGAATTGGGGTCCTCAATCGGAGATGCACCTGTCATGTAACCCGAAGTGGCAGAAGACTGTTTTGAAGAAAAGAAGTGCCACACCTGTGGCATCTATAGTTTTGAGACAAGGGGCATAAATTACCCCCTTCATGAGGCCATGGTCAACCATGACTATAACAGAGTCAAAGCCAAGGGATGGGGGGAGATCTGTGATAAGATTGACTGAAACAGATTGGAAGGGGCAGGTCACCAGGGAAGGCAGTGGAATAAGAGGTGGGGTGGAGGGGTGGGTGTTCACCTTGTGGGCCTGACAGGTGGCACATCCTGAAATGAAGTGGCAAACAAAGGTGGTGAGGCCAGGCCACCAATAGTTGCATTGGAGGGTGTTAACTGTGTGGAAATAACCACCATGTCCCCCAGCTTTGCTTTCATGAAGCAACTGGATGAGATTCCATTGGACTGGCTCTGGGACAAAGAGTCTATTCTAATAGTAAAGGTGGGGGTGGTCATAGGCCCAATCTGTTTGGGCAGCACAGGGGAAGAGGAATGTCCCATCAGCAAGAGCTTTAACAGCATCAAGTATGAGGGGGTCGATGGGGAAGGAGGATGCAATATTTGCAGCCAGGGCTGCATTCATAGAGCAAACAAAAAGGTCGGGGGAGAGAAGGGTGATGTCCTGGTTGTCAGTAGTGGTGGTGACATCATCCTGATGAGAGAGGGCATCTGCTGGACCCATCTGGGTACCAGGGAAATGATGGAAAGTAAGGTTGAAGTCCTGTAGGAACATCAACCATCAAGCTTGGCAATGAGACAGTTTTCTGGATTGCTTGAAGTAAGTCAAGTTCTTATGATCTGTGAGGATGGTAACAGGATGGGAGGTGCCCAGGAGGTAGTATCTGAAACAACCCTAAAGCGAGTACGAGATGTACTTCAGGTCGTCACAGAATGTCAACCAAGGAGGAGAGTATAGATGAAAGGAATCGGGCTCAGTCTTAAAGCTTCAGAGGAAACTCCAAGAGAACTAAACTGGAGGATGTCCAGTGAAGTCTCGAGGTCTTATATAGATTCTACATATGTGTACATGTTTGTACCAGATCTACCAATATGACATATAGGAGTGATGGAGATTAAATGCATGAGGCATAACATGAGGCATCATAATGAAAGAGAAGCAATGACATGATGCAACCGCATGCGGTGGCAGAATGGAAGAAGCGGAAATGAAAGGAAGATGTGCACAGCACGGAAATGAACGTGTGAAACAATATAACTATAAATGGTTAAATGCGTCCGTTAGGATCTAGGATCCAGAGTGCATCGCGAAGGCTGACTGCTGAGCATGCTTCAAGAAGTAAATGTGTCATGTGACACATCACGTGATCTAGTCACGTGACTTTGAAGATAGAAAAATAAGTTAAAGTGCGAAAAGAAGAAGTAAACATAGACGGTGTAGAAGCGAACCGTAACAGTATCATCACTCCTCCAGAGCATGGATAACAGTGAGTAACTCACAATCATAAATATTGTAGTTTCTCTTGGCCAGGGACAGGATCTGAGAGAGCTAGGCACAGGGGTGGAGATCACCATTGGTGTCTTTTTGCATGAGGACTGCTTCAGTGGCAGTAAGGGACACATCTGTCATGACAAAGAAGAGGGAAGGAATGTCCAGGAGGTCATTTGGTGAAAGTGTCTTTGATGGTGAGAAAAGTGGTTTGTTGGGGGGTCTTCCATTTCCAGGGGGCATTCTTCTTCATTAATTCAAGGAGGGAGCAGGCTAGGGTTAAGAAGTCCAGGATGAACTTCCTGTAGAAGTTACAAAATTCTATGAATGACTGGACTGCTTTAACAGAAGACGGAGGTTTCCAGTTGTCGATGGCACTCAGCTTGACTGGGTCCATCCTCACCTGCCCTTCCTGCATGATCATCCCTAAGTATTCCACCTCATCGATGTTGAAGGAACACTTCTTGAGTTTGAGGAAGAGTTTGTGTTTCCACAATCATTCAAGGACTTGTTTCATCCATTCTTTGTGGATGGTGGGGGAGGAGGAGTGGATAAGAATGTCGTCCATATAGATGATGGGCCATCCTTCTGCCATCATATCACCAAAGAGGTAGTTCATAAGGGCCTGGAAGGTGGCAGGGGAGTTGCACAGTCCAAAGAACATAACTATTGGCTCAAAGAGGCCAAAGGAAGTGATGAAGGCAGCCTTCCATCAATCTTCCAGCTTGATCAGTATATTGTTGTACCCCCATCGAATATCTGTCTTGGTGAAGAGATGAGAGCCTTTCAGCTTGTCCATAAGATTGGACTTGAGAGGAAGGGGGTAAGCATTTTTGATGGTGTGCTCATTGAGGTATTGGTAGTCCTGACAGGGATGGACCAATCCTTTCTTCTTTGGGACAAAAAAAAAGGGGAAAGCCTGTGGTGATTTTGATGGAACAATTTTCCCAGATTTGACATATTTGTCAACAAAGGCTCAACAGGCTTCGAGTTCCTTTGGATTGAGGGGGTAGGCCTTGGTGACTTTTGGGAAAAAATTGTCCTTTAGGTTGATGATGTGATCAAAGGATTGGGAGGGGGGTAATTCATCAACAACCTTCTTTTCAAATACCTCTTGGAAGGCAGTGTATTGTGGTGGGAGTTTCTTCTCCACCCTCTCAGCTTTTGAGGTGATCTCCATTGCAATGGTGGTTTTGCAAATGGACAGAGGACAATCGAGTCATTTCTTCTATAATTGAGTGATGCAGAGATCTGAGTCCATGTCTAGGTATTGGACAAGGTATCATTGAATAATGACCTTGGGGGAGTCATGATGTGGCAGGCACACCTGACTGGAGTAAGGTGGATGGCATCCATGTCCATGGCATTGGGGTTGTGACAAGGGGTAGAGTGAGTCTGATGGGGTGGGGTCCATGTGGATGTGGGGATGAAGGCTCTTCCTTGTTGGAGTCCATCCCTTCTTCTTGCCTGCCCAGCAAATTGGAAGGCCTTCTGAATCCAATTGTTGATGGTAGTTGGGATGATGGACATCATAAGGATGGAGTTGGAAAGGTCATTGTTTAGGCCATTGATATACCACTCAATCAATGCCTTCTGATCCATAATCTCAGCTTTTCTGGTGAGAAGTTGGAACTGGAGGTTGTAGTCATCCAGTCCATCAGGATCCCTGAGGTTCTGCCTCAATCTTTCCAAGTCAATTCAAGCTTTGGCTGTGACATTGTATGGGGTAAAGGCTTTAATGAAGCCTTCAGTTACAGCAGCAAAGCACTTAGCATTGTCCTCCACTGTTTCATCTCCTATTTTCCAGTACCAACCCTTGAAAAAGTCCTTCCCTCAGCCTTTGCTCATCTTGGCAAGAAAGGTAAGGGTCTTAGCTCAATCATTGTAGAAATAAGAGTTCATTTGAAAGCAGGCCTTCATGGCCAGTAGCCATCAAGGCACATCATCTGAGTGACCAAAGAAATCATCTGGCAGATCTGCCTTAATTTCTGACTTATGTTCGTTGATGTCCATGGGGATAGGAGATTCTAATGGAGATTCTACTTGTTCTTTGATTGTTGTGCTTCATGGTGATAGAGGTGCAAGTGGAGGAATAGTTGATTCTGAACAGTGGAGGTTTGTTCCTGAAAAGGATGAAAATGGAATGGGAGTGGTTGAAGAGGAGGGCAGGTGAGGGGTGGCAGAGTTTCAGGTGAAGAAGTCAGGGTTATCATAGTGATAGTTGGTGGGTTCAACATCTTCCTCCTGTTCAGGGAAGGGTGCTTGAATTCCTCTTCACCACAAAATGGTGGTGAAAGGGACCTTGTGCTAAATAGCAAAGGTAAAATGGATGATCTAGTTCTTTTGTTATGCTAATGTGTAGAACTTAGTCGAAGTGCATACTCAAGTGTAGTGTGAAGACACTTAGGGGTCCTGGGGTCTCACTATGACTAATTGAAAGACTAATCACTCATGGAATGACCAAGCTCTAGCAAGTAGATTGCATAGAACTAGATACAGAACTAGTGTACAAGGGTGACATATTTATACTGCTGGAAATGGCACACAGACCATCTAAGTAAGAGCACACAGACCATCTGGATAAAGGGGGGAAATGAGGCAGTATGAGAGAACTGCCTAGAAAAGGTTAGTTATTCGTATTAACTAGGTCATCTGTAAAAGTAGCATAGCCCATGGTAATTGCCATAAGGGCATAAGCATCTCATGCCAGAGAAGGAGAATGAGTGAGAGCATAATTAGAACAATACAAAGGATAGAGAAATTCTGTAACATACACAGAATCTGTGCTATGTCTGTGAATGGATTGTGTGGATATCAGTTCTGCACAATATGCATCATGATGCAGTGGGTTCAGCAGATCAAGGTGAATGGTCAGTGAGTGCAGTTTGAGTGGCTGGTGTGTTGGCAAGCATTGCCTGTGATCATCAATCAAGGCAAACAGACACTGGAGAACATGCCATTTCATGAGGACCTGTGGACTCAGTGATTGATCAAGGGACTCAGACTCACTGAGCATGTGACACAAGGGATAGAGAAGTATAAATATGAGATCAGGCTGTTTGCTGGTGAGTGAAGAGAATGTGTGAACCAATGGAATGACAATTTGATATATCTGGTGCAGTCAGTGAGCTGAGTTGTTATTTTCATGATATCATTTTATGACACAAGCCACTTGAACCTCTGACTTTATATTGTTTGATCATATAGTGTGAACAATCACATTCTTGGGTAGTTTGCATGATATTGGATCCAGCTTGACTCTGTTGCATTGGAGGTGCATGCACTGCAGTATTTTAACATTATCACTTCAAGGGATCCTGAGGGGAATAATTGGATATTGATACCATATGTATTCTCCCTCTTCTGCTGCTACTGTTCCAGCAGCCAATTACCAGCATGTTAGAGCAAGGGGATTTGTACATGGTCACAGTAATAGTGGAGGCCATGGGAGAGGGGATCTCAGGCAAACTAGGTTCATAGAAATAATTGAGCTCTCTTCTAACTAATGTTTGGAAACATACAATATTAGCTATGATATATTGGATCCTGATGGATGGAGAGAACACACAAAATCAACCATAGTCAACCTTAAGTTCCAAATCATTCTGACTCTGGCACTTGTGAGTTTTGCTACTGGTACCCAGAAGCTCTGGAAGGACTGTATTTAAAAATGACCAACCCATGATTTTGCAAATTAGATATCACTAAATTTGATTGATATACATTATATATGTGCATAAAATTGTGCATTCAGTGGAACATATTGTGATATATGAGAAGCATGATCTGAATGCATCAAATTGATGCATATGTTGATTTGCATGTTTGAGGATAAGCACCTAAATAATTGGCAAGAATGTCAATGATGTCATGGTCTATACAGATATATATGACATTGTGTAATATGTGATCAAAATGATTATGGCTGATTACACAGAAATCATTCTATTGACCACCTGGATCATGTTGCCTTCTTGACTTCACATCCCACCTTGACCCAAACAGCAGCCTATCCCAGAACACATGTGGTTCCCTGCCAACCTGCCATGTGAATCCTGTGTAGTAAGTGATGTGGTAAACATGCATTTTATCTTAACATTACAGTGATCCTAAATGTGATTACAGCCATGTAAAGTTCACTACATGCTAAACTGGAAGATTTTGAAGACTATGCAGTGTTGTCAGTGTGAAAAGCACCACAGGATGTGTGAGACAATGCAACTCTCATACAAGGACAGTTCCAAATCCTAATGGAGGTGGAAGAAGAAATGGGTTCAAATTACTCACTGGATTGAATCTTCAGATAAGCAATTAAAGAAGGTCAACAAGTTGGATCTGATGGAATTAGGGGCCGATATATTGATGGATGGGCAGGATGACAATGGGGTGGATGTAGGCCTGAGCCATATTGTAAGAAGAGACCATGAGGCAGTGAGTGTATGAAATCTTTTGAATAGATTAGTTTAATAATTGTATTGGCAGGCTGGAGAGGACTCATCTCACTGTTCAAGTGCCATCCATAACATCACTGCCAAAGGCCTTCTGTCTGTCTCTGCCTCCATCCCTATCCCTCATGCTGTTCTGTTCCCATTTCCATCACCTCAGCTATTGATGTTGATAGCACAACTGATGCCATGATTCTACCCTCCACTTTCCAGCCAATCTCTCTGTCTGTGTCATCTCCTGCCAGTGGCAGCTCAATCTCATGGTCCTGATCATGTGTTGGGGTCCTCTTCCTCAAATGGGAGGAATACCACAGATGGGCTACATATAACTATAAATATGTATAGAATATAAATTAGGCTGAAGGGAATAAAATATATCAGTAATAGACAAACATTATATAACTATGATGGCAATTCATGTCCATCATTAATCAGTTGGTATGTATGAAATTTGGTAACACCTGATGCTGTTACGACCGCGTAACAAGTGACACCAACGTGTGTCAAGTTCCTAGTGCCTAAGCTTCCTATCAGAGGAAGGCTTTAAAGTACGTGTAGTCCCACCGTGACTAGTGTTGAGTGTATACTCTCCTAAGGACGAAGAGTACAATGAGGAGAGGGAGCTAAGACCAATGGTGAGAGAATCGAGCCAGTTGGGAACCTGAACACACAGTAGATTGTGTAGGTTAAAGTTAAAGAGTAACTACAGGTGGAGCTCGAATATATATACTGCCTGAAGGCGTTTAGGGCAGGTGAGACTAAATAGGAAGTAGGACTTCAGGAGAGGCACTATCGTGATGGTGAAGTAAGATATGCATCGCGTATAACATGCACGTGACAGAAGGGGGCAGTGTCCTCGGAGGGAAACGGAAAAGGAGAGAAATGGAAGAGAATATGAAATACGTAGCAGGACGGAACAGGATCAGAAGGAGGCAGTGCCTTTGGGAGAACTTGGGGGAGGGAAGAAGTCTGTGAAGGCTTCATCGGATATCTCATATCCCTGTAGAGACATAATGATGTCGTCCCACAGGGACGACTCAGAGTGGTCCAACGACAAAGTGGGGGAAAATAAAGGGGGGGTACCACCAACTGTAACAGATGCATGGACATTCAATATACTCACATCTTGTTACAACCATTGTAACAATGGAACACCAATGCGTAGTTGGAGTTCAACCTGGGCTCTGCTCAACAGGGAGACAGAGTACGACCAACGTCCTTATGTTGGTCATCAATAGATCACCCTTACAAGAGCAATGATGACAAAGTGAAAGATGAAGTGAGAGAGCTGGTGAGAGGAGCGAGCCAGCTGTGAACCCCAAGATACACAATAGATTGTGTAGGTTCAAGTTAAAGAGAGAATACAGGTGGAGACCAAATATAAATACTGCCTGGAGTCATTTAGGGCAGGAGAGTCAGAGTCTGAATACTATTGTAAGGGGAGGCACTATTGTGAGTATGAGGTAAGACACACATCACATATAATAAGCACGTGATGGAAGGGGGGCAGTGTCCTCAGAGGGAAACAGAAGGAAAAGGATCAATACAGATTGGGAAGGAATGGAACAGAAGAAATAGGATCATAAGAAGGCAGTGCCTTCGGAAGAGAACAGGTCGGGGAAGCTGTCCTTGAATGTGGTGTCTGGCATTGCATATTCCTGCAAGGAGGCAATGATGTCATCCCAGAGGGATGACCCGGGTAATCCGAGGGAATGGTGGGAGAAAAAGATGAGGAGGTATTATCACTCGTAACACATCTCATACAATTTATTGTTCAATTGCTATGCATATATTGTAAGTCCATGTTCTAAAGAATATAGAGGAAGAGTCGGAGTCTCTTCCATATGAAGGGGGTGATGTTACAGATTTCTTTCCTTTTTATTCTTCTAACTATGCTCTTGCTCATTCATCTTCTCATACGTGAGAGGGCTTCGCCCTTATGGCATTGACCTTGCAATATGCTACATTCACAGACGATCTTCTTGATACGGATGAATAACCTCTTTTAGGCAGTTCTCTCATACTGCCTCGTATTCCCCTCTACCCAAATGGTCTGTGCACATTCTTACTTAGCTGGTTTGTGCACCGTTCCAAGTAGTATAAATACTTCGCCTTTATACTATAGTTCGACATCTAGTTCTATGCAATCTGTTGCTAGAATCTGGTCATTCCACAAGTGATTAGTCTAAGGATTAGTCATAGCGAGACCCCTGAGCTTTTAAGTGTCTTCACACTACACTCAAGTGTGTGCTTTGACTAGGTTCTATGCATTAAGCGTAACAGAGGTTGGGATAATAATGGAGTCTATAGAGGTTGACACTAAGAGGAAGTCTTGGGAAGTCAAATTGAAAATAAGCATTGATGTGGTGTCACTTGCAGCAGGGGGTATTGAGTTGTCATCCACTGGTGTCCAACTCCCCCCACACTTGCAGTGCATGCTTGATGTTGACAAGGTTGCAGAAGGCACTGTGCATACTACCTTGGTGTCACTCACTTACTGCTCTGAGACTGGGTGGCCATTTTCTTCTTTGGGGTAGGCTTCTTTGCCTTTGTTTGCAACTTGCACCTTGGAGTTTAACAGCCATTTTTCAAAGTCATTGACTATCCAGAATTTGATTTTGTTATGAGTTGAGTACAAGGGGACAGAGAGCACTGAGTTGATAATGGTACTCTTTTGATTAAGTGTGTCCTAGAAACTTGTATAGAATTAATATCATCTTGGAGCAAAAGCTTATCATAAAGTTCTCATTTAGTTATCCATTTAGCATTTTCAATCTCAAGCTTCTTGATCTGCTTGCATGTAGTGTGTAGCTCATCCATACATATAGTTTAGATAGAGTGTATTTGTGAAATGACCAACACCCACCAGATGAGTGCTAGCCCACCAAGACAATAAGTGTGAATCAAGTAGCTGCAGAGGAGTTGGGAAATCTCCAAGAGGACAAGGCTGGGGAGTCCTCTGGGAGGGCAACTTTGGCCTTTTATACTGTCTAGGGATTTGTACATGTGTATGGTAGATCTAATGATATCCTATGCTACAGTGAGTCAGGGCGAGTCATGATGAGTCCATAGGAATCATGAGGAGGCATGGGAGATGGGGACCTGAGATAGGAGTCATAAAGAATCATAGTGAGTCAGTGTGAGTCAACAGTGTTCATAGAGAAGACGGAGATGAACACTGAGTCAACACGAGTCCTTGTGAGTCACTTAAGGTGGAATAGGTCCATGAGAGTCTAGGCATAAGGGGCAAGAAAGGGGGAGTCGTGTATGATAGGTAGGGACTTGAGCATTTAGTGTTTCGGGTGATAGGGGCTAAAGACAGGGGCTAAATATGAAAGTCACTCTAGAAAGTCAGGAAAAATAGGTAAAAATAAGGGAAAAATAATAGGGTCTGTAACAATTTGTGCCTGGGAACATCAGTTGTGTACCATATATATATATATATATTGAATGTCTGGTAATCCACAAATAGAGATTAATTAGACCAGTACATTCCAAACTGGTGCATAAATGTACTTACAGATTCACAACTTGTGGAGAGGATAATGGTTTGGCAAGATTTGCATGAAAGGTAGTGGCTGTGTTGATTGGGGGGCTGGTATATCTGTTGTATCTGTTAAAGATGGAGACAAGAAAGGAGACAAGGATGCTAGAATTTGAATCCACATTTTCATTTTCCTGTATTCAAGAAAGCCATGCATTGGTCATCTGGGGTAGTGAAAGGAGCATGTTTGGGAAGAGTTCACTCAACTCCCCACAATCTTTTTTGTTGGCATTCTCATGATCTTATCAAAGTGTTGACAACAATCATGATCATCTGCTCCCTTCAATAACATTGTCAAAATCACTATACCCTTTAAACACACTGAGGATCCTCACATGTTGCATACCTCTTAGTAGCCTGAACAACTGGTAAGTCTGATATTCATCCACTCAGCTAGAAAGAATCCTTTACTGTTTGCTATAGACCATTGAGATTATTTCTTTTTCTGTGAACACTTGCATGATTACAACAAAAGAACAAAACTTCAAAATGGTAAATAAGAGTCATTTAGTCTATTCACCTAACAACTTTTTACTAATTTACAAATAATAGCAAAAAATGTCCAAGAGAGATTAGTAGGAACCTGGCACATTTTGATTCCTTTAGCTGAACACACAACTATTAGATCTGAAGGATGATAGCCCAATTGAACCTGAGAGTAAAGACTTCCTCATCTGCAATGGATTCCAGAAGGCTATACTATCCACAAAGATATTTTGTGGTGTTATCAAAAGGGTATGTTCCATTATATTGTAGGTCTATCTAATTACCTTATAAGAAATAAACTATAAGGTACAAGAAGCCAGTCACCTCTGAAAGTGTCCACAAGTGATCCATGCTGTAAAGTATTCTAGAATTGTACATTATTCTTTCATTGTATTTTACCTTGCAGACTCAGAACATATATGTATGTATCCATTAATTTCATGCTGGAAATGAAAATACAAAGAAAAAACTATTCTATATCTACTAATCATCATCATCATCTACTTGCATTAAATCTTGTGCATTAAAGTTTGACAAGCCAAGGCTGGGTTATTTGACTGCAAAAAAAATATTTCCTGGGCTCCATCTGTTACAGAATTTCTTTATCCTTTATATTATTCTAACTATGCTCTTGCCCATTCTCCTTCTCTGGTGAGAGATGCTTACACCCTTATGGTGATTATCATGGACTACACTACTTTTACAGACAACTTGCTTGATATGGACAATTAACCTCTTCTAGGTAGTTCTCTCATACTGCCTCATCTTCCCCTTTACCCAGATGGTCTGTGCTACCTTGGTCTATGTGCAGTTCCCAGTAGTATAAATACCTTGCCTTTTGTACTATAAGTTCTCTATCTAGTTCTACGCAATATACTTGCTAGAGCTTGGTCATTCCACAAGTGATTAGTCTCCTGATTAGTCATAGTAAGATCCCAGGATTTCTAAGTGTCTTTGTACCACACTCAAGTGTGTGCTTTGACTAAGTTCTATGCATTAGTGTAATAAAAGAACTAGATTGTCCAGTTTGCCTCTGCTATTCAATATGAGGCCCCTTCCACCACCATTTTGTGGTGAAGAGGAATCCAAGCCCCCTCCCCTGAGCAGGAGAAGAATGTTGAAATCACAGTACTGCCTCTGACTAGCAAACCCACTGATTAACACTATGACAACCCCGACTTCTTCACCCAAAACTCCATCACCCCCTGCCCACCCTCCTCCCCAACCACTCCCATTTCATCCTCATCCTCCTCAGGAGCAAACCTTTATCATTCAGAACCAACTATGTATTCCTCCAGTTGCACCTCTATTACCATGAAGTGCAACAACCAAAGAATGAGTGGAATCTCCATTAGAATCCCCTATTCCCATGGACATTGACAAACATAAGTCAGCAATAAAGGCAGGTCTGCTGGATGACTTCTCTGGTCACCCAGATGATGTGCCTTGGTGGCTGCTGGCCATGAAAGCCTACTTCCAGATGAACTCTCATTTCTATAATGATCAAGCCAAGACCCTTACCCTCCTTGCCAAGATGAGCAAAGGACCAGGGAAGGACTTTTCCAAGGGTTGGTACCAGAAAATATGAGATGAGACAGTGGAGGACAATGCTAAGTCCTTTACCACTGTGACTCAAGGCTTTGTTAAAGCCTTTACCCCATATGATGTCAGAGCCAAGGCTCAAATCAACTTAGGAAGATTGAGGCAGAACCTCAGGAATTCTGATGGACTGGATGACTACAACCTCCAGTTCCAACTTCTTGCTAGTGGGCAGGTGGTCAGGTCATTGGCCTGTCAGAGTGATGGCACAGTGCACTGTAGTCTTAGAGCCTTTATCCTCATGGCCACATGGACCCCACCCCATCAGACCCACTCTACCCCTCATCGAGACTCCAACACCATGGACATAGATGCCATCCATCTTTGTTACAGATACACATTTTGCCTATATCTTTTTCCTCTCACATGATCTAAGAGATGTGTCACATGACTGCACAGCCACCATTAATCTCAGCTGTCTGCACAGCCACCTTAATCTCTGTCAGCACTGCCATGCACTGTCATGCACTGCCTCCTTCGTCTCTGTTAGTATCAATGGATATTGCCTCCTTCATTTCCACCAGTATCAATGGATGCTGCCTCCATCCAAGTCACAAGGACTCATCCCTTAATCTCTGCCTGTTCCTAGTCATGATAACTATGAACCATGTCATATACCAACAGGTACCAAGCTTACATAAATGGCCTATGCCCAAGGCTATGTTTGAGAGTCATGACAACTCCTTACATTAATGGACTATGCCCAAGGCTATGCCTATAGGAGTCATCACAACTCATTCACAGTCATTACTACTCACAATGAGTCATACTTTAATATCCAATGCACCTAATACATGTACATAGGTACATACATGACCAAACCCCTGTAGAATATATAAATCTGCAATGCAGCTCCCAAGAACTTCAGTCAAGTTCTTGCTGGAATTCCCTCTCAAAGGTTTCCTCTCACAAGCTTTGCTTGTCTCTAAGTCAGTATTGAATGTAGAGCTTCCCAAGTCTTTCTTAGATCTTGAGGTTGCCAACATTAGAACTTGACTATTTATACTTCCATCGCTCTATCACTCATATGCCATGGACTTCCTATGTTAAAAGGGAACAAAGCCAGACTTGAGGCTAAATGAGACTATCATCACTATCATCCTATACCATTACACTGTGCATAACACACAGCCACACCAAGCATACATAAGCAACAGTGTGAAGAGATACTGACAACAGTTATTATCTAAAGAAGAAAGACAGAGTGTGTTACAGGAACTCACCAAGACTTATCACCTCAGATACAGAAGAAGAGGAACAGTTTGATATGCCTCATGTATCTCCAAGGGCATCAAGAAGACAACTGTTGCGAAGAAATTCACCAGTACAACATCCAGACTCTGATTCAGAAGAAGAATATGGACAAGAAGACATGGCAACAGATGCAAGAGTCCTAGCCCTAGAAGCACAGTTGGCTGCATTAACCCACCAACTACAACAGTTAGCCACAAGTGGCATAATGAATACCAATACAGAGGTAAAGATCTCCAAGAAGGTTGAAGCAGTACCCAATCCAGGATGTTATAATGGGAGCTACAATAGATTCAATGAATGGATCATCAGAATAGGCATCTACATCAATACAAACCAAGAAACATTTAATGACAACAAGAAGAGGGTCATCACAGTCCTCTCAAGAATAGGGGTCAAAGAAGGCAAAGATAAGAATAGTGCCAGCATGTGGGCACAGAACCAGCTTGCCAAGTACATGAAGGGTTTGCTCTATCTATGGCCAGATCTAGATGATTTTATTGTGCTACTTAAGGATTGCTTCAAGCCTGGGATGGACACAGACAATGCCATGGACCAGTTGACATGCCTAAAGCAAGGACCAAGGGAATGCACAGAGTCATTCTTGACCAAATAGGTCACACTATACGAAAGATCCCAATGTGGAGACAACATGGGAGTTTACCTTCTCAAAAAGCACATGTGAAAAGAAATCATGAAGTACATTTTTGTCAATGGACAACAAAAGAAGTATATAATGCCATACCTGATTGAGATCAAGAAGGTTGGAAACCTACTCAAGTTATTCACATTATGATCCAATCAAGCAAGAGTGTGGCAAGAGCACACACATATGTTGGGTTCTCATACTTACGGTGGATGAGGAGAACCTATGGACATAGACAGAGCATGAAAAGGAAAGTGCTTTAACTGTCAAGGACCACATCTGGCTAGGGATTGCCCAAAGCCAAAGAAGCAATGTTGTCATATCCCGGAAATTCAGTAAGTCCAACCCCGGTCCTCTGGACCAACTCCGTTTCTGTACATACGAACTCCGGCACATTCTCACTATAGACGCAACCCCTGACCTTCAGACTCTGTCCATATAACTTACGATATTAGTTACATTCCATTTTCTGATCTCCATAAATACCAGTCCCGCTGCATGTTCTCCTCTGAACCTGTGTTCCACTTAGGAACACAGCTCCAGCTTTATCTTACCTCCGACTCCTTACTTACAAACCAGCTCCACTCCATTAGTAATTCCCTAGGACTCCGTAGTATATAAACCTCCACAACTTCTGTATTTCCCTTCAGTTCAAATATCAAGTTAGTTTAACTCCTTCTCTCTGCTTAAGTCTCGAAGACTCTTGTTATGATATACTATATTTTCAAACATTTTTTAACTTAGCGCATTCGCGCACTACTTTACATCCTTCAGACTTCGAAGTCACGTGATGTGCACGTGACCGTGGGAAACTACACGTGACCTATGGTCTAGACAAACACGTTGCACACACACCTTATTAATCTCTGCTTTTCTTTCTCATCATCATTCTTCTTCTTCCACGAACACTTCTTTCATCTATCTAAAACTAGTAGTCTTCCCATGGACCCTATGGTCCGTGCGCCATCCTGTAACATATATAAAGTAGCTGTACTTGACTGGACTCCCCAGTCTAATCCATTTGTTCGCTGTGACCTATGTCCTTGCGGCTGAATTAAGAAAAACACTTTATCTCCTCTCTACCCTCTGCTTTCTCTTTTATCGTTGGGTTTGGTGTAGCCTCGTTGAGTCTCTGCCAGTGTTTATTCGAGAGCCTCTCATAACAACTCTTCTCTGACCCTCTGCTCGACTTGATGTCTAGTATTTCTTAAGTCTATCTCTGACCCTCAGTAAATTCCAGGACAACAGGACTCCTAACAAGGGCGCACCACATACGGTGAAGCCAAGTCCTGTCCACTAGACAACTCTGGTGTTCCGGAGTTTTGTTCTCCCCTTCAGAGTTTACCAGTACTTAACAGTATATTCGAACTCCCACTTGTTATGAGTCTAACCTATGGCTACACACACTACCAGATCCCAAACCCGCGCCCTGGGCGCAAACCCTCCGCCATCTCCCTGATACAATCCCCTTAGCATCTTCGGAAGCAGTCGTCAAGGCCCTGAACTCGTCAACCAATTCTGCGGATTCTCCACACGACATACACCATCCGCCTCTCAGGCATGTCCTGCTCCAGAGTCTCCGACTTCTGGAGCATGCATCATTGAGCTCAACCTCAACAATAACAGGATGAAATCATCCTCTCAGCCAAGCCAGCACTTGAGCCAAAGAGTGCAGGACTTCCACATTCCCAAGGACGGTGATGCTCCAGGTGACCCAGATCCTGGAGATGACCCATTCGACAATGACCCCTACTTCCCTGGCGATGACGACGATCTGAATGACTCTGACAATGAGCATGTCCCTCGAGACACCCTCGCTCTTCTTGCAAGTGCCATCCAAGGCCTTGCCTGCTCCACACGTTGTCCCACCTCCAACTCTACCCCCCGCACTAAAGTCCAAGAGCTGGATCAGTTTGATGGAACAGAACCCCGCAAACTCTGGGTCTTCCTAGTGCAATGCGAATTAAACTTCCAAGACTGCCCCAAGGCTTTCAGTACTGACTGTGCCAAAGTCACATTTGCGCAGTCATACCTAAAGGGTATGGCCCTGGATGGTTCAAACTGGACCTACTCCAGATGGAAGATCCCGCACTCTGCCCTCTCTGGATGGACAACTTCAAGGAGTTTGTCCTTAAACTCCAGACCAATTTTGGTCCACATGACCCCGTCAGAGATGCAGAGCACCAGCTTGACCACTTGTCCATGAAGGACACTCAGCATATCAACAAATACATCGTTGAGTTCAATAGGATTGCTTCGCAAGTCCACGGTTACAGAGAAGGTGCCCTCTGGCACCACTTCTACAATGGTCTACTGGACTGCATCAAAGACAAAATCTCCCACATCAGTAAACCCCCGACCCTCTCCGAACTCTGAGTTCTCACTCAGGCGATCGACATGCGCTATTAGGAGTGCAAGTCTGAGATTAGCTGACAGACGAAGAACACCAATCAATCCTCCACACCTAAGTCCAATGAGCCCTCCACTCCCATGCCTTCTGCACCTCGCTCCTTCAATGGTGGCTCCAAGGACTCTAAGGAGTCAAAAGGCAAAGGAGCATCCACCTCCACAGCTCCGAAACCGGACTTGTCGTCTAAACTAGGGAAAGACGGCAAGCTAACCAATGAGGAGTGCAAATGCTGGTTTGACAACAAACTGTGCATGTTCTGTGGACTTGCTGGCCACATGGCTAAGGACTGCCTCAAGTCTACATCTCAGGCAGCCAAGGGCCACACAGCGACCACAACTCTGGAAGCTAAACCAGAGGTCTCCACCTTGGAGATGAAAAAATAGCCTGTGACCTCCGTAACTCCGCACGGACTGGAGGTTGTGTTGAACCCGCCTGTGCACCCAAGGAGATCCACCTCAATGCGTCCGCTCTTTCAGATCCTAAATCGCTTATGCCCTCCATCACTTTAGTATCATATCTGATCTCTCCATTTCCTGCGCTTGTAGACTCCGGATCCTCTGACTGTTTTATCAATACATCATTTATTAATAAACACAGACTTTCTACCTATCCCATGCCCCTGCTTCAACTCCGCCTCTTCGATGGGACATCCAACAGTACCATTACCCAAGCCATCAACCTCTCCGTCCATTTCGCAACCGGTGATATCACTCTGACGACATTCTACATCACTCCACTGGACTCTACCTGTTCCCTTGTTCTATGACACAACTGGCTCACCCGACACAATCCGTTGATTGACTGGGTTATGAGCAGTGTCACTTTCCATGCACCTGAACAGAGCGTGCCAGCACCCCCGAGCTCTCCTCTGCAGCCTCCGGAATCACTTCCTCCAGCTGACCCCACCCCTGATCCACTGTGTTTCTCTGATCGCAAGGCTTTGCCCATTGTGCTCATCAGTGCACCTGCCTTTGCACCGGCCTGTTGCCTTGAGGGCTCCGTTCAGTTTAGCCTGCAACTCTGCCCCCAGGAGAGTGATCTCCAATCCACTTCCCTCACTCCTCTGGAACAGGTTGACCTCTCCACTGTCCCTCCAGAATATCACGATTTCTCCGATGTGTTCAGCAAGAGCAAGGCTTCTACACTTGCTCCACACGATCTGAAGATCGACCTTGAGGAAGGAGCATCCCCTCCACTGGGCACCACCTACTCCCTTTCCCCTTCCGAACTCTGCTCACTCTGCTCGTTCCTCGATGAGCACCTAGCAATGGGATTCATCTGTCCCTCCTCCTCTGCTCACGCTGCTCTGGTCCTCTTTGTCTGCAAAAAGGATGGTTCACTTCATCTTTGCATTGACTTCTGAAGACTCAACAAGATCACAAAGAAAGACCGCTATCCACTTCCCCGCATCTCCGACCTCCTAGACGCTCCGAGCTGCACCAAGATCTACACCAAAATTGACCTCTGGCATGCATACCACTTGGTCCGCATTGCCAAGGGAGATGAATGGAAGATGTCCTTCTGGACGCACTACGGCTCCTATGAGTGGCTAGTCATGCCATTTGGTCTTACCAATGCCCCCGCAGCATTCCAGTGGTTCATAAACACCATCTTTGCTGATCTCCTTGATGTTTGTGTCATAGTCTATCTGGACGACATCCTTATCTACTCTGAGGACAAGGCCTCCCACAAGGAGCATGTCCAAGAAGTCCTCTGATGACTCCACAAACACGGACTTTACACTAAGCCAGAAAAATGCAAATGGTCCACTGACACCACCAAGTACCTAGGCTATAACATCTCTCCCTCCGGTCTTTCGATGTCTCCAGACAAAGTCCGGACTGTGAAGGAATGGCCAGAACCTCGGAAGGTCAAGGATATCCAATCCTTCCTCGGATTCGCAAATTTCTACTGTCGCTTTATAGTGAACTACTCCGACATTGTCGTTCCTTCAACCCACCTAACCTGCAAAGGTATTTCCTGGAACTTCTCCGACGACTGTCACTCTGCCTTCCACAACCTGAAGAAAGCCTTCACCACCACTCCGATCCTTACCCATTGGGTCCTGGACGCTCCATTGATCATAGAGACTGACACCTCTGATTATGCTATAGCCGGCATTCTTTCCATCTGCTGCCTGGATGAAGAAATTCGGCCTGTCACTTTCTACTCACAGATGCTTTCCGCTCTGGAACTCAACTACGACATCCACGATAAGGAACTCCTCGCCATCCATGAGTCTTTCCAGACTTGGAGGCACTATCTTGAAGGCTCCGGCACTCCGATCGACATCATCACAGACCACAAGAACCTAGAATACTTCGCAACCACCAAACTCCTGACCCTCTGGCAAGCCCGGTGGTCAGAGTTCCTCTCCCAATTCAATATGGTCATTCATTTCCATCCTGGACGCCTCGGCACGAAACCTGACTCCCTTACTAGACGCTGGGATGTCTATCCCAAAGAGGGGGATAAGGACTATGCTCATGTCAATCTGCACAATTTCTGCCCCGTATTCACTCAGGAGCAACTCACTTCATCCCTCCGAGCCACCTACCTTGCAGCTCCGGTACTCCGAGCTAGCACCCTCTTCGATGTGGAACAACTCCACAGCAATATCCTCTCTGCGCTTCCCTCAGATCCCCTAGCTGAACTCCACATGTCCAACCCCACCGACTCTTGCTGGTCAGTTGATGAAGACGGTTTTCTCCGTCTCAACAAGCATATCCATGTCCCTGACACTAATAACCTCCGACTTTGAGTACTCTGGTACAAACATGACCATCCACTCTCCGGACATTTTGGCCAGAACCGGACTTTGGAACTGATCCGCCACGAATACAGGTGGCCAGGAATCAGGACATTTGTCAAGGAATATGTCTCCTCCTGCACATCCTGTGCCCGCGCAAAGGTTCCAAGACACCAGCCTTATGGATTGCTGAAGCAGCTCCCCATCCCAGAGAAGCCATGGAACTCCATCTCCATGGACTTCATCGAACAGCTCCCTGCATCCTCCGGATACACTGCCATCCTTGTCATCGTGGACTGCTTATCCAAGCAATGCATATTCATCCCAACGCACAACACAATCACATCTCCAGAGCTCACAAAGCTCTTTCTACTCCATGTCTTTTCTAAGCACGGAGTTCCTTCCCACATTACCTCTGATCAAGGTACGGAGTTTGTATCTCACTTTTTCTGCTCACTCAGGAAAGCCCTCGACATCCGCCTCCACTTCACCTCCAGTTATCATCCCGAAGGAGACAGTCAGACAGAATGCATGAACCAGACTCTTGAGCAGTACCTCCAAGTCTATTGTAATTACCAGCAAGACAACTGGTCCGAACTCCTGCCACTAGTGGAGTTCGCATACAACAACGCTCCAAGTGCTACCACCAGAGTTTCACCGTTCTTTGCCAATAAAGGCTATCACCCCAACATCACTGTCCACCCTGAGCGTGATCTCACCTCCGCAAAGGCACAAGAATACTCCGTTGACCTCGACTCCCTCCACCAATTCCTCTGTGAGGAAATGGCTGAAGCCCAGAAGCGATACCAAGGACCTGTGGATGCTAGGCAAACTCCGGCACCAGACTTCAAAGTCAGTGACCAAGTTTTCATCAAAGCAAAATACTTCTGCTCTACTAGGCCCTCCAAGAAACTCTCTGAGAAGAACTTGGGTCCCTATACTATCATCGCCCAGGCTGGAAGCCTTTCCTTCACCCTCTGACTCCCAGACTCCATGAAGTCTGTTCACCCGGTCTTCCACGTCTCTCAGCTGGAACCCTCTGTTCTGAACACTATCCTGAATCGCACCCAACCTCCGCCACCTCCAGTCGAAGTAGACGGTGAACCAGAATTTGAGATCACAGAGATTCTCAACTCTAAGATTGACCGTCGACGCCGGAGTTGTGAACTCCTTTATCTAGTATGCTGGTCGGGATATGAAGGCACTGACAAAGAGAACTCCTGGCTACTCGCCATGGAGCTTGGACATGCCTCCAAACTTGTTGAAAACTTCCATCTCCGATATCCAGACAAACCCAGACCTCACTCTGCATAACCACGAATGAAGTCACAATTTCTACAAAACTAATTACAAGGGGAGGCGCAGGCTGCACTATACTACACTTCCACATCATCCTCCGCCTCTCCCTCCGCATCCTCCTCCTCATCCCCTTCCTATTCCCCCGCTGCCTTCTCTGCCTCTGCCCTCATTCCTGCCATCTCCTTCGGAGAGACCTCCTCCTCCTCCTCCAAGGACTCCTCCTCCGTCACCGACCCATACACCTCCTTCATCTTCAACTCGATGAGCCACTCCAGCAGCTCATTTTGGATGTCGAGCCACCAGCAGAGTCCCCTCACCAAGCTGCACAGCTCCTTAGAGAGCTGTGCAGACTGGGCGGGGGCCTCCACGCTCGTCAACCCCCCCTCCCACGGCTCCGCTGCCTTTGATCTGCCTGACTCTGCCTCTGTCCACATCCTTTTCCTCTTGCCCCGCAGCGACTTGACCTCCACCCTCTTCCTCCTCCATTCCGGCTTCTCCACGCCCAGCCACACGCACTTCCCTTTCGCCTCGATGCAGGCGGTACATGACATCAACTTGCCGAGTCTGAGCTCGCACTTGAACCTGCACTCCACACACTGCTCGCACTCCAGTAGCTCCACTGCCCTCCCCTTGCCCTTGACAGAGCTCTGCTCCGCCTGGACTTGCTTGGCCTACAATTGTTAGCAGGCACTGGATGTGAGTAGACAATCACTTACCCATTTCCTGGCCTCCTCCTTGGCCTTCCTGCACTCCACAGCCACCCGCGCTGTCTCCTGCTCCGCCCTGCACTTCTCCACCTCCCTGCGCTTGGCCTCTGCCTCTGCCTTGCACTTGGCCTCTGCCTCTGCCTTGCGCTTAGCCTCCGCTTCCGCCTCTGCCTTGCGTTTTGCCTCTGCCTTGGCTTTGGCCCTCCTCTGCTCCTCCACCGCCTTTCTCTCCTTCACTTGGCGCTGCTGCTCAGTGTACTTGGCAGCACAGACATCGTCCTCATTGTCAATGCACTCTGCCAGGCATTTGTTGGACCAATTCTTGATGTCATCAATACTGGACATGGTGGTTTGAGATAAAGAAGATCAGATACAGCACACCGGACTTTATACGCCTCCGTGCAGTGTCCACAAATTTCAAGTTCCGACTTTGCTACTCCACATTGTTCCTCACATGGCCTTCAGGGGTTCAGGCCTAAGAGGGGGATACTGTCATATCCCGGAAATTCAGTAAGTCCAACCCCGGTCCTCTGGACCAACTCTGTTTCTGTACATACAAACTCTGGCGCGTTCTTGCTATAGACGCGACCCCTGACCTTCGGACCCTGTCCATAACTTACGATACCTTATGTTCCATTTCTTGATCTCCGTATATACTAGTTCTGCTGTATGTTCTCCTCCATACCTGTGCTCCGCTTAGGAACACAGCTCCGGCTTTACCTTACCTCCGACTCTGTAATTACAAACCAACTCCACCTCCATTACTAATCCTATGTACCTCCGACGTATATAAGCTCTCTGTACTACTCCTGTATTTCCTTAGTTTGAATATCAACTTAGTCTAACTCCATTCCTCCGCTCGAGTCTTGTAGACTCTCTCTCTGAAAACCTCTGCTCGACTTGACGTCCACCACATCTTAAGTCTACCTCTGACCCATCAGTAAATTCCGGGACAACAGGACTCCTAGCAAGGGCACACCACATATGGTGAAGCCAAGTCCCGTTCACTAGACAACTCCGGGGTTCTGGAGTTCGTTCTCCCCTCAGAGTTTTCCAGTACTTAACAATGGGGAATAATATTGCCAAGAAGATTGTCCAAAGTACATACAGGGAAGTCGGACTCATCACAACCAATGAGATCAGTAGAGATATTACAAGAAGAAAGAGAAACAGAAAGAGAAACGTGATTGTCCAGTCCATGAATACCCTCATCGTTCACAGACTTATTTAATTTAAAGAGGAGGCCACCTTCTGCCTGGCTTCTACTTCGAATTTATCTCTGTAGAAGGCTTCGGCTTCTGCCGAATAGAAGGATGGTGTTGTTGCTTGTTGAGCGACAACCGGGGGAGCGGACAGAACGGGAGCGGCGGTTGGAGAAGGGGGGAGGGGACGACCATATTGGTGCTGGACGTGCTGCACGGCTGGCTGGTAAGGTGCAGCAGGCACAAAAGCACCTGTTTCATAATCCCAAAGGTATTGTTGCCATACCTGCGGCAGTCGTGGGGCTCTCCGATTTGGGTTCTGAGAGCAATCTGGCCAAATGTGGCCAACCTTGTTGCAACCGTAACAAGTATGGGTATCAGGCTGGGACGGAGGCACAGCTTGCTGTGCATCTATCTCCATTGGGGCTCCTCTACCCGGCTGCGTACCGGTGGGAGTGAAACAGGAATGGTTACCCAGAGGAGGTCGTGGCGGGGGCAGATAATATTGTTGGCCGTAAGGCTGCGGAGGACGAGGAGCGAACTGGGGGCGATAAGAAGAAGGGGCGGGGCGAAAGGGCGGACCGCGTTAAATTGCGATCTGTTCAAAGTTCCTACCGATTGCTCGGTAGTTTGCGCAGAGCTCAAGATAGTCATCAGACTCTTTACCCGTCATCTTTGCTTGGTAGTAGATGCGGTAGTTGACAGCTTTCTTAAGCAGTTCGAGAGCGAAGTCCACTCCAATATCTGCTTCTTTTATCACGATGACAAACTCCTGGATGAACAAATCTATGGGTCTGGACCCTTGCCTTAAGGCTTGTAGCTTCTTGAGGCTCTCGTGAGCCAGTACCTCAATTTGGAAGTACTCCTTAATTTCGATCTGAAGATTGGGCCACTTGGGCCAAGCCACAATGCCTTTCGGCGCAGTTACCGCAGATCCTACCACTATTGGAATCTTGGTTTCTTCTTCTTCTAAATATCGTTCTAGTGTGATTTGGGCAAAGCCCTCTGCCTTCTTTTTGAATCGAGACAGGACTGCAACCATGCGGATGCGGTTGTCCTTCCAATCCTGTGCATCAACCCAAAGTCGAAGCTTGATCCACCAGGCATGAAACTTTGAGCGGTCGCCATCCCAATTACCAGGGTTGACAATTTTCTTGGAAATGTTCAAGCGCTCCTTGCTCAAGGCGAGCGCGTCGAGGCAGTTGACGAGGTCATCGATATCAACAGACAACATTTTTTAGTGAGAGGAGGTGGGATGACGGTGTTGGAGGAAGAAGGAGTCAGAGAAGTAGTTGTTATGACGCCTGTTATGTTGAAGCTGTACATAACGGAAGAATGCAAGTTGGGCGTCGGAGCATCTTTCGGTGTAAGGGATTTGCTTCTTTGGAGGGGAAGGAGGTGCTACTGGAGCAGCAGGGAGTTGTACCGGTCGGGGTTGTTGCACTATTCAATTTGTGTGAACACGAGCCAGCTTAATCCTTACTGCGAGGTATCTTTCAACCAAGCTTGAGGGATGCAGCAAGTAGAGGATCTAAAAAAATAAACTTTCGACCGGAGGTAATACCTTCTTCTCCATAAGGTCTCGTAACAAGTTCTCTGGGGTCCGCAAAGCCCAGGAACAAACTGGCACATATACTAACGTAAAAAACTAGAACTGACGCTCTACCTCCCCAATCACTTGAGGGACTAACAAGACGATATAAGCTCGGCTACAGGCAGCACGACGGCTGTGGTTCCCGTATTGCTCTTCACAAATAAGGCACGACCCTTATGCAGCTATCACCTCAAAGGAGGGACTGAGAAGGTTCTAAACTAACGAGACAGAAGCTTGGGGTACTGCCCCACATTCTAAAGGTGTGAACATAAAGAAATGAAAACTAGAAAACACCAGTGGGTTCTCTTTAGCCCTAGAGTCCAGGCAGTGTATGAAGTCTAATCCAAGTGTTGCGAGATGATCTCGAGTGAACACTGGCAGGACTCGTCTTGAGCTACACCAAACTTTACTGGAAAGAGAAAGCAGAGGATAGAAGATAAGAGGCGAGGTCTTCCTTGATCAACTTGCAAGGACGTAGGTTCCAAGTGACAAATGGATTAGACTGGGGAGTCCAGTCGAGTACAGCTACTTTATATATGTTACAAGATGGCGCACGGACCATAGGGTCCATGGGAAAGACTACTAGATTTGAATAGATGAAAGAAGAGTTCGTGAGAGAAAGAGAATGATGATGGGAAGAAAGAAATGGAAATTAATAAGGCATGTGTGTAATGTGTTAGTCTAGACCATAGGTCACGTGCACATCACATGACTTTGAAGTCTGAAGGTTTGTAAAGTAATGCGTGAGTGCGTTAAGTGAAAAAGTTTTGAAAATATAGTATATCATAACACCTTGTTACACCTCAGCTGGTTTCCCAACCACTGAGGTGAGTACACTATTATTAGAGCTACCTATCACTAGTACTAACTACCTACAGTACTTAGATATTCAATAGGTAAGCTCAGCTGGTTTCCCAACCACTGAGTACTTAGATATTCAATAGCAGCCTGCCATGAAGTGGGAGCCTTTTTGGTAGGATCGTCTATTCTATTGGTACTAAGGCTCTGATATGTTCCTCCATTTCATAGCCTTCAACACATTTTGCAGCAAGAAAGAAGTACATACATCAGATTGTGTGTAGTCTTATGGCATGCTCTATTCACCATTCAATGAAGTTTCAGGCGCTTGGCCAAGGTGACCTTATCAGCCTATCGGACACCGTTGGAGCATCCCCTGTGGGTTTGAGACTGCATGGCCATCTGATATGTGACCTCAGTGGTATTTCTTTTTAGTAAGTTACAGTTCCATCTTTTATCTTTCTTTCTCATGGGTGTCAACAGCTAGAATGGCAGATGAACTGTAGTTGGCCAACCACTTCCGTGCCACCCACTCACCAACTCAATGGTCAAAGCATCATGCAAACACAGTCATCACAATGTCAGGTTCCAACCATTTGTGCTGCCAATCACAAGTCATCAAGCGCATGTCACTCACACTAACTATTGTGTTCATGACTCTGGTAGTATTTCCCTGCAAAATTCAGTGCTTGCATGTGAAGCAGGAGCATCCACTCCCGAGACATGTGGTGACTCACATATAATCCGTGACTGTGATGAGAATACAAGCACATTTCATGACGACTCATTCTTTACATCTCATCAAGATAACAGGTCATTCTTTCTACAGGACCAAGACAAGCATGTACAAACCCTCTTGTTGCAACTTCCATCGGCCCAACGCAAGTGGTACACAAGCATGAGTCTCACATCTACTGTGGTGATTGTAAAGCTAACCTTTTTTCAAGAACCGACCTTTGCTCGCATGGCTCGAGCATCGGGATATATTTCTCAATGAACTTTTGTGATTGGAGGGCCGAGGGGGTGAATGCTCGTGCTGCGGGTGCAGCCAAACTGATTCTCTTTACAGATGCACTGATTGTATATTGCCAAATTTATTTTGTGGTCTGTGTACAGTCCTCAACCACCAATTGAATCCATTACATATGATCTCGGTGAGTTCTTTTTGTGGAATCAGAAATCACACTGACATTGTGTGAAAAGAAGTGGAACGGACTTCACTTCCAGGGTGAATCACTCACAAATCTTGGGCTTCACATTCAGCTTGGTCATACTAAGGTGAAAGAAGAGTGCATGCTCCCTGTCCAAAAGGACAAGTTCATCGTAATCAATACTAATGGCATCCATACTGTGACCCTGGATTTCTGTGGATGTGAGATGGCCCAGACTGCAGTCTGCCAATTGCTTCATTTTCGGTGGTTTCCTGCAACCATATCTGAACCCTCTACAGTGGTAACATATCGTGCGCTCGAGCACTACCAACTGCTCTCTTTTGAGTCCAAGGTCTCCACTTATGAATTTTATCATTCGATCACTCGCTGAAGTGATAACACTGGACTGAGTGGCATTAAGGTCAGTGTTGTTCACCTTGACATCAATAATCGTCTGAGACAAGTTTCATAGGACTGTTATGTATGTACAGTTTCTATGTGTCATTCATGAATGGCGTCACCTCAAGCTACTAAAGCATACTGGGCGCCCATACGAGGGCTCAGGAGATTCTATGACTGCACCAGGATCATGCATCGTTGCATGTCCAGCATGTCCTCAGCCTGGCAGGAATATGTCAAACGACCTGTCTCAGCTCGCCCCCGATAAGTAGTATGTCATTCATTAATTGACCTTTCATAGTACTCAATTTGTATTTTGTCACAGTTGGCTGTATGCTCAATTCGTGTCCATCGATGCTGACTTCCAGATGAAGAGAAAGGACGTATCAAGTGACAAAGCTGATCCTGGCCTCAATGTTGGATGTGCATATTTTGTTAAAGAGAAATCTTACAAGAGTTGGCTGAAGGGTCACAAGGATGAAGTGCAAGAGGTACGTGTAGTGTCCAGAAATAATGATATTGCTAATGGCCGATCAGAAAAGTGATTGCACTGGCCACTCAGCTGTGAACCTTGCCAACACAAAACCATCGCGAGGGCTTGCAGTGACCAGTATCGGAGCCGTCGATTGTGCTTGCCACAGTTTCAAGTTACTGAACACCGTCAGTGATTTACAAAAAGGAGAGAGGTGAGATGTCACGCTGGCCACATGCTCATTACTAACAACACTGTATTAGATACGTTAATATGGATTATCTTTTTTTCTCTGTTCTCTGCAAGAGTTCAGCACAAAAAATATTTGTCTCGTATGACATCACTTGCCAATGGCACAAGAAACTCTGGGCGCAGATGGAGGGCCTGCTGGCAAGCATGTGCATTGACTGTGCTGCACATGCTCTTGAGTTTGTTGTCCCCAAATTTCACCTCAATGCTCACAAGCTTTCATGTCAGATTTCCTTTTCTCTCAATCTACTTTCTGGAGTTGGACAGACGGATGGTGAGGGGGTTGAATGCGGATGGGCCAATATCAACCCAGCTGCCAGTAGCACGAAGCAGATGGGACCAGGTACTCGGCGTGACACTCTGGATGACTTCTTTGGTGATTGGAATTGGAAAAAGTGGGTTGGATTGGGCGAGTATCTTCATTCATCAAGTGTCCGCAAGTGTGACATTTAATACAGGTCATTTACAGTCAAAGAAAATGAAGGAAGCGATAAAGGAGTCCGCAGTTCATCAAGCAGCACTGACTGAACTTGAAGCGAGCATCCCTACTGAGCACCTCTCGGTCTGGCGTGCTGAAGTCACTGCTTGGGAAGCTGATCAAGATCAACCTAACCCCTTTGAGCCATGCATTCAAGGTAATGTTGCCTTCCACTTCTCATTCAATCCACTGCTCAGTTTCATCATTCAGAACTTACATCTGCCAAAGTCTCGCTTCAACTCGCTCAGGCTGAGGCTGCCGAGATGAAAGCGGGGTCCAGTAGCGCCTTACATTCAGACGTGTCCACAAGTCAGCTCATTGTCCTGGGACTAGAGTTAGAAGAACAACAGTAAGTATTTTTTAGGCATGCATGCTTATTTTAATAATATTGTCAGACGGAGACTTGCGGTTGATGCATTTAAGCTCGCGTCAGATGCAATGGATGGTCAACGAGCTAGGGTTCAGCATAATATGAACACACTGCAACAGAAAATCAGGAACTGGCGTGCGATTCAGTTACTGTACATGCCTGGCATCACACAGCTGGAAAAGAGTGAAGATGAGCTGGCCAATATAACACTGGTCAAGTTATACCTGCCATCTCAAGTTCCACCTGGCACTTCAATAGATACACGGCTGTATCAATACAAATTCAAGCTACACTATGCACAGGCTCAAGATATGCTCGAGGAAATCAGAAAATTCCTTTGCCTACATTCTTATCTGTCAACTCACAATCGAAGCAACATTCGTGGACAGGGAGCAAATACAAGGGTGCACAACACATTGAAGGGCATTGACAATAGAATCAGGAGGTCATCTACAAGATACTGGGCTGGCTGTGCTGCAGTGGCTTCGCTGGTGAATATTTTGGGAATCATTGGCTGGGAAAAAATCTTCTGTGTCCTCAAAGATGAGGATTTGCGCATGGGTGAGGATCCCTTGGCTTCATTGTCAATCCCATCAGAGGGTCAGTGCCAACTATCTTGGATATATGCTGTGACCGGAGTATTGGACTCCAGTGATACTGAGATGCAAGACTGTCAAAAGTAGAGGTCTGGCTAGCAATACCAGAGCAAACTAAGGCTCAGCTGCTGCCTAAGATGGGCGAAAACAACTGAGGTGTTTGGAAGTGAAGTGAAGAGACTAAATAGTATGAGGTTGAGGCACACTTGTACCTTAATAAGTATCAGGGAAAAGAATTTGAATGAAGAATATAGTAATGTATATGTAAAGGGAATATTGCCGAGCAATTGCTTCAGGAAGGTTCGGAACCACCGGAACCACTGGAAGCACCAGAAGCACCAGAAGTGCTGGAAGCACCGGAACTGCTGGAACTGCTGGAAGTACTGGAAAGCGTGGGAACTTCTGGAAGCGTCGGAAGCGCGGGAAACTTCGGAAGCATCGGAAGCGTGGGAAAACTCCGGAAAGACTATTCCGGAGTTAGTGGTATTTTGTCAAAGACTGTGAGTCAATCTATTTTCATATGAAACCGAGCTTGATATCATGTCCACAGCCCTACGCATTGAATGGTGTCACTCCCGCGCATGCTACATGAGGTGGTCAGAAGAGGTCTCTCTTCTGATGGAAGAGATGCAATGAATCCTCAAGTTTTTTGATTGGCATGCAATGTGGTGGACATCTCGGGCAAAACAAGATCTGTCTAAGGATGCTGAGGGTGACGAAGGATTTTGTGCCTATGCCCATTGGCAAGCAGGGATACAAATGGGTCTTCATGCACATTTTCAAGGATTATGGGCAAATTTCAGGTCCCCTGGTAGCAAGAGAGAGGGACATGATGTATTAAGTTGAATAATCTACGTCGTATTGTGGGCTTCTCGAGAAGGGGACTATAAGAGACCGAAGAAAACATGCGTTCAATTGATTGTTGATCGGATTGACAAGGTACAGAAAATAAATACTTCGTGGCACTGGAAGGTACAGCATGGGATGTCATACGGTCAAGAGTAAATGTTCACCTAAAAGGTTGTGCCATGAGGGAAGGTTCAAGCTTGGGAACATAACACTGTACCATTGAGAATGAAGGTTGAAGCTGGAAGGCATTGTGGCATCGTGAAGGAAGGTTCACCGCCATGGTGGGATGGTGTGATGCCTTGTGTCGTGAGGGAATGTTCAGCACTGGGCAGGGTGGTGTGATGCTTCATGTCGTGAGGGAACATTCACCACCACAGTGCAATGGGCAGGATGGGTGAAGCCTTGCATCGTGAGGGAACATTCAGCGCCACGGCGGGTTAATGTCGTGACTGATTGTTCAGCACCAGGCAGGATCATGTTGTATGGGCGGGAGGTGTGGAGGCACGTCAGGTTGTTAGTAGTGGTTAGGTGTCGTGAACAAAGGTTCAGCACTGAGTTTGTATTGTGCAAGTGAAGGTTGACATGTTGTCGGGATCGAAGTTCCACCCTTTTTACGGCAAGTGTAGGGTTTGAATGTTCATTTCTACAACTGCAGGTGGATGATTCAACCCCCCAGTCGCGCCCGCCCATCACAGAACAAAGTCTGTGGCTGCATCCTTTGTCAGGCATGCTGTTAGAACTTTTTCCTCTTCTCTATAATCATTTTCTTCACATCTTCACTCGTCACATATCTCCTTTTCATCAATCACCTTTAATTACCGTTTCTCTTCACTTCATTTCCATTTACCCTTCTTCCATTTCACTTGGTCTGTGTGCATTCTCATATCATATATATAGTAGGGACATGTATCTAGTCTCCATTCTTGGAATTGTCATTTATCCGCAATATAGCTGTTCACTTTGAGCAGTTGTCATGTGAGGTCCTGATATAATTCCAAGAATATCTTTGCTCAACCTTTACTCCTATATCGCTTTGCCTTCATCATTGCTGCTTTAGCTGATGTTGTCCCGCCTCTTCTCTAAACCGCTGTGGTCATACCCGGATTCCAGGGTTAAGGAAAATCTGTTTCTGGACATAAACCAGACTGGTAGATAACCAGGCAAATTATCATCTATACGGTCGTCCACTGTTGAAATAAGGATATTGTTGCTACCAGGCATAGTGCACTAGCCCCGTCGTCAGCTGAGTGCCTAGCTGTCCGTATCCTCATAGACGCTACATGAGGCAGGTTTGAGAGATACCTGTGACACTCTCAGTGTGACAAGAGGATCGTCCTGATTCTTCCTCTGTGCATGACCTCCTCAACCCCAACCATCTGGACATTGTGATGTTGAGCCCTTCTGCTCCGTCAAGTTTTTACACCCCCACCTTCTACTGCATTCAGGCTTGAGCTTGAGCTGCTGTGCACTCACTCACCATCACGCTTTCATAGTGGCTAGATCCTATGGTCACCACCACTCTTCGGTCTCCACTGTCAAGACCACCCTGACTTCTCCACTCCAGTAACTTCTTCCTCAAAGCCCAAAAATTACCTTGAAATCACCTGTCTTGACAAGAAACAACCACCTCTGAAACCCGCCATCCCATACTTTGACCACACCTCCAGCAAAGAGCACGCCCTTGATAGAACTGTTTGCATCGACTACTTCCATTGATTGAACCGGTATAACACCAACCTGTTACAACCCTGTAACAAGTGACACCAATGAGTGTCTAGTTCCTAGCGTCTAGCTTCCGATCTGCGGAAGGGTTCTGATTTGTATGTCTAGTCCCACCGTGACTAGCGTCAAGCGTATACTCTTCTGAGGACGAAGAGCACAATGAGGAGAGGGAGTTGAGACCAGCGGCAAGAGGATTGAGCCAGCTGGGAACCAGAACACACGGTAGATTGTGTAGGTTAAAGTTAGAGAGTAGATACAGGCAGAGCGTGAATATATATACTGCCTAGGGACGTTTAGGGCAGGTGAGACTAAATAGGAAATAGTCCTTTAGGGGAGGCACTATGGTGATGATGAGATAAGAAATGCGTCGCGTATAATAAGCACGTGACGGAACGGGGCAGTGTCCTCGGGGAAGATCGGAACAGAAAGGAAACGGAACAAATAGGAAAGGAAGAAATCGGATCAGAAGAAGGCAGTGCCTTCAGAAGAAGTCAGAATGGGTTGGAAGTCCACGAAGGCTTCGTCGGATAACTCGTACTCCTGGAGTGACATGATGATGTCATCCCATAGGGATGACTCCGGGTAGTCCAGCAACAGGGAAGAGGGGGAAAATAAAGGGGGGTGTCACCAC
>JBBPQN010000035.1:0-39174 GCA_038092575.1 Boletus subluridellus | reverse complement strand
CTCTCACTTCCTCCAGTACAAAAATGGAAAAAAAAAAAGTCAGAGGGTGGCCCTCTGGTAGGACCCCAGACACCCCTCCATATCAAAACATGCTCAAAACCACCAAAATAATATATTTCTATTGGGGCATCTGAGGGTATCCCAGGGCATTCCTCATGTATCAGAGAGATACCCTCTAACCCACCAGGGCATCCCTCTCACTCAGGGCTACTTTCAGGAATGCCATAATATGACCTAAAAATAGCTTTCCAGACTATGTGAAAAAATGACCTGCTGCCCTGGGAACACCCATAGTAAAAGATGAAGCTAAGGGCTTCAGTTGGGGGGTAACCTGAAGTGGATGGGCATGGGGTTAGTGAGGTAGGGTAGGGGTGTGGGGCAGGATCTGTACTACTAGCCATTCAAACTACACCACAGGTCTAAGAGCATGGCATCTGCTTCATGGACTACCCTGGATCATCAATCTGGACAAAACACATTCAATCATAGAAGGGGCAACATGCCTAGCACCAGTGTCTTCCACTCATCAAAAACACATCCCATTCAAAAGAGACACTCTACTCTCCTTCCTCACATACATGAACCTGAATTTCCCATGAGACACTGCCATCTTTGCATGCCTCATCACCACCTTCTATACAGTTTCTCGTCTAGAAGAGTTCATGGTCCCATCACTTAACAAGTTCAATGCCACCCCATACATTTTCATACATTGGAAACACCTTACCCCCATCTGGGACAACAACAACACCCCCATACTCTCCTTTCACATACTGGCCACCAAATGCTCCCCATCAGCCAGGGAAACAATGCAATGTGCAACACTAGATCATCTAACAGACCCGGTTGCTTGGATACAAAACCACTTTGACATCAACCACCCTAGCAATGATGACCATCTCTTTGCCTGGAGACACCTGAAGGGCTTGAGGCCTCTCATAAAACAAGAGGTAACCACACATATCCAGGAAAGTAACATGGCATAGCCTGCCCACTCTCAAAGGCCATAGCCTGTGCATTGGAGGCATGTTACATTACCTGGTGTGAGGTACACCATTTGATGTCATCAAAACCATGGGATGATGGTCAGGAGAATCATTCACCAGATACCTCCACAAACATGCCCTCATCCTTGCCCCTTACCTTCAAGAGAGACCTCAGCTCATTAAAAGACTCACATTGTATGCAATGCCACCAGTTGGATAGGTTAGTTCCAGCTACTGCTTCTTCATCCAGGGAGAGCTTCTCAGCCCACATTGCAGGCTCCTTCACAAAGGGAACACAGATCACTCTCCCCTGCATAGCATTGCCTCAGGCTTTCACCCATACCCCATTCTATCACTCACACCCTACTAGTCACATTCCTTGTAACTACATACCCTTCATTCAATATTCTCTCTCATATCACCTGATAACATTCACTATGCACAGAAGGGGACATGGAGGATGTGGTGGGTAGCAGGGCAGAGGGGGACATGGAGGAATCAGCAAGACTGAAATCCATGTTGAGGTCATCAAAGTTGAAGGAGAACATGTTGAGGAAGTTCCACATCTCATTATCAATGTCAACAGGATGTGGTGGAAGTAGATCATCCCCCCTAGTCACATCCTCATGATGAGGGAGGTTGGAGGTGGAAGGTGTTGGAGTGTGGTGTACACCAGATGTGGTGTGTGTGGATAACAAATTGGTCAATGGGAAGGGGAATGATGTTGGATTGGACCTCCATCAGCCCTGGAGGACCAGGAACCACAGGAAATCTTGAGTGATGGTATACTGGAAAATAGCAGATGAAACAGTGAAAGACAACACTAAGTCTTTTGCTACTATATCAGGAGGCTTCATTGAAGATTTCATCCCATATGATGTCAGTGCCAAGGTACAAATTGACTTGGGAAGGTTGAGGTAGAACCTCAGAGACCTCAATGGACTGGATGACTACAACCTCCAGTTTCAGCTACTTGCTGGAAAGACTGAGATAACAGACCAAAAAGCATTAATTGAGTGGTACATTAATGACCTCAATAAAGAACTTTCTGACACCATCATCATAATGCCTGCCATTCCAGAAACCATTGATGAGTGGATTCAGAAGGCCTCCCAATGACAAAATGAGTTCTCAAACAACTACAGGAACACAAGCTGTTTTTTAAACCTGAAAAATATTCCTTCAATATTGATGAAGTTGAATATTTGGGAATGATTGTGTAGGAAGGACAAGTAGGGATGGAGCCATCAAGCTAAGTGCCATCAATGACTGGAAACCCTTATCATCTGTTAAAGCAGTCAGGTCATTCATAGGATTCTGTAACTTCTATTGGAAGTTTGTCCCAGATTTTTGTATTGTTCTCACTCTTGCAGTGATCCACAACCTCCATTTGTGGTCTGTCGACATCTCATATGCATATCTCAATGGCAAGATTGACTGTGATGTCTACATGGAGCAGCCAGAGGGATTTGCACAAGGAGATGCAAAGGAAATGGTCTGTCTGCTAAAGAAGGCACTCTATGGCACCAAACAGGGTGGAAATCACTGGAATCGCAAGCTGCACACCACCCTGGAGTCTTTGCACTACAAGCAGACCTATTCCAATGCAGCTGTCTACATCTATACAAGAGGTGATGTCCAGATCATGCTACCTGTCTTTGTCAATGACATGACCTTCACATCGCACTCTGAGCATGCCATCAAGCAGGCCATCACAGATCTGAGCAGTCACTTCAAATTGCACGATCTGGGGCCAACCATAGAGATTCTCAGCATCAAGATCAATTGAGATCACTCCACATGCTCCCTTACCATCTTCCAGTGCCAGTACTGCCTCGACATGCTTGCTCACTTTGCCATGGCAGACTGCAAGCCTGTCACCACCCCCATGGACCCTGGATTGTCCTTGTCATGTGATCAGAGCTCCAAGACAGTTGAGGATCACAACTTCATACACTCTGTTGATTATGGTGGTGCTATTGGCTCTCTTCAGTATCTCTTCTGTGCTTCTCACCCTGACATCACCTTTGCAGTTGGCCAGCTTGCCTCCTTCACCTCAGATCCTGGTGTTGCCCATTGGAACACTGTCAAGCATTTGTTTCGCTACATCAAGGGCACCATTGACCATGGCATCACCTATTCACCTGATTCATCAATGTCTGAGCTCTTTACACTCTATTCTGATGCCAGCCATGGTGGATGCAAGGATTCAGGTCATTTCACTGGCACATTCATGGTCAAGATTGGTACTGGTGTTGTGTCCTGGATGTTGAAGTACCAGCCCATCATTGCTTTGTCCACTACCGAAGCAGAGTACATTGCTGCTTGTGAAGCAGGCAAGGACATTGTCTGGATGCACAAACTGCTCCAGGAGCTTGGTTTCAAGCTTTCTGGCCCATCTATGCTGCACATGGACAATCAGTCAGCCATTCAGATCGCCAAACATCCAGAACACCATAGTTGGATGAAGCAACTGGATTTGAGGTGGTATTGGCTTAGAGATGTGGTTGATAAAGGCCAGATTGCACCCACTTTTGTCCCAACTGCTGAGATGCCTGCTGATCTGCTCACCAAACCATTGGCTCAAGTTAAGGTGCAGCAATTCCACAAGATGCCAGGCATTGCACCAATTGGAGAGAAGTAGAGTTGCACAATCAGGGGGGAGTGTTGGAATCATTGATTGTGCACTCCATGTGACGGCCTGTGTGCACAAGAGGACATGCCAGGCTGTCCACCTGCTTAGTCATCCATCAGGACATCCTTCTCTGAGGATTGGGACCGGACCACATGGTGAGTCACGTGTATAGTATGACTAGAGGCAGGTAAAGAAAACAGCAGCAAGCAGTTTTGAACTCATGACAGTTCTCATCAGGGGGCTTCACCACTTGCCCCAACTGCTTGTCCATCTGACTGGTGCTTAGGATACCAACTGCCAATGTTATGTCCTACTTTGGGAGTGGACCCCGGCTACCACTTCACAGCTGTGTGGGGGTGGTGACCCAAAGTACATTGGTTGCATAATGGGTAGAACAGGTGGGTAGTGGAAGACTCCACTTTGGTCAGACCCACAGATTGCTCAGGCACTTGGGTCCTTTCAGGGTCCCTTGTGCACTTCTTCATTGCCATACACTCTCACAGTGGGGCTCAGTCACCATGAGAACATCTTATGCCATCCACATGGGATTCACTGTAGTGACACAGTTTTCATACTTAGAACATTGTGGCACATTGTTGTTGTTGTTGTTATTTGATTGTTGTTCACTCCTACAGTAGTCAGAGTCCACTGTCTTCACTTTCCTCCACCTTCTGACAGTGGACTCCAGGTATGTCACATTTTACTTTACTTGCAATCCAGTTTCTGACAGTGGATTCCAGCTGTGAGATTCCAGCTGTTTAATACCATTCCCAAAAATTCTATCACCACCCTCTTCATTGAGAGGAACTGCATATTTGCATATAACTACAACCTCATCATGCTGACTCAGTTGTATATATAGGATGTATGCCACAGTGAGGTGCATAATAACCCATCTAATCCCTGATAATCAACCCCCATATATTCTGCTGCCCTGAATGGAGCCATTGCTGAGGTGAGAGCCCTCATCTTGGATCTCCTCTGGAACCAGGAATTCAGCACTATTGTGGATATACTCCCTTCCCTTGCATCTCCCCCATTCCCTATTCCCTATCCTTTCATCCTTTCCATGTCAGAGTTGGAGTGGGAGATCTATTTCTCTGAAGACAATCTCAATATCTCCACTGCCCCTGCTCCACACACCTCCAATCATGGTGCCACCCATGAAAGGGTCAATGGTTGGTCCACATCTGCATCCCCCACTTCCACTCCTGTTCCCACCCTGTTTATCCATGCCACAAAAGGTTCCCCTTCCAGGGCTGCAAGGTTGGAGTCCCTTGAGTCCTTTCAGACCAGTGTTAATGAGGGGACTCCAGCTCCTATGTTGACAATGACCCCTCTCTCCACTCTTAGAAGCATCTGCTGCACCCATCTCTCCCAGGAGGATCAATGATGACTTGGTCTCAGGACCACCACCCTTGTCCCATTGGGTCTTCCAGTGGGCTCAGAATCTACTAGGAGCATGGGCCAGGCTCATTCTGCCTCTCCTTGTTACTCCAACACCCTGATCCCCCTCACTAATCCTACCACCCCTGTCCATCCCACTTCCCCTACCATTTCAGCAGTCAGTCATCAGGCCACATCTGCCACTCCATCTGTGGTCCAATCCCCTTCCTGGGCCCATGTTGCTCCCCACTGACACCTCTGTTGTTATGAGTGTCACAGTTCTGACCACTTCTGGATCAACTATGACTAGTACATCTATTCTTTCTGCAACACTGCTGCTCCTGGACACATCCAGGCTTGATGTCCTTGTTGAGTCTGTACTGTCTGTAAAGAGATTGGACACATTGCCAACAACTGTGTCTTCCATGACAACAAGTGGATTAATTGGAACCATGACCCTACCAACTATGAGATCAATGGGGGAGATCAGTCTGGTAGGGATTGAAGAGATAGAGGAAGAGTTAGAGTCTCTTTCATACAAAGGGGGTAATGTTATGGATTTTCTTTTTTCTTCTTCTTCAAACTATGCCTTAGGGCATTCTCCTTCACACTCACGAGAGGCCTATGCTCTCATGGCTATTACCTTAGGATATAATATGTTTATGGATGATTTACTTCACCTTCACTAGGTAGTTTTCTTATACTGCCTCATCTTCCCCTTAGCCCAGATGGTCTGTGCCACTCCAATGGTCTGTGTGCAATTCCTGCCAATATAAATATGTCACCTTTATATAGTAGTTCTCTAACTAGTTCTACACAATCCATTGCTTGGAACCCTAGTCATTCTGTAAGTGATAAGTCCTAGGATTTGTCATAGTGAGACTCTAAGCTTTTGTGTGTCTATGCATTACACTTGAGTGTATGCTATGGCTATGTTCTACACATTAGCATAACACTCTTCACACTAACATATACCAACCTTGATATAGCACAGCCCCTTCTCAGCCTCACAGCTGTGTATGCCCTCACCATGATACTCTCAAAACATACTTCCACCTTGCAAGCCAACAACACAAGACACCACACATGCACCAACAACATATTCTGTTCATTCCATCTAATTGATGTGGTAATAAAATATAGAAGAGAAAAACACCTCCAGCTAACCAACATAGACCCTTTTTCCATTATTAGTGTTTTAAAAGTCCAGTTGGCAACTGAAAAACAAGACTGGCAACAGACTAGACCACAAATGATCACAATTATATTGTAGTTGCCAGTTGCCACTCTTGAGGACCAGTCTAGCTGCAAGGTGCTGGTATTATAGGACTGGATATACAGTGGCTCAAAAACCATCTGCATGTTTGGTCATTTTTTACTAATTGCAATAACCCCCAATAACCCCTAGACCTTGCCCTAAGCTATGAGTGTATGAAATCGAGTGCCTACTCTTGGCTTTTGATGGGCACAGGGGTCAAGAGATTTGAATAAGATTTGAGGAAATGGCAGCCATTTCAAAATGGTAACTCATGCGGACAGTTTTTTGACCTTATATAAAGCCGGATATCTAGTATTCAATATGAGCTCCTTTGGCCTTGATAACTGCTTCAATCCTTCTAGGCATGCTTTCTATCCATTTCTAACACTGCTCCTCATCAATCTTGCCCCACTCCTCTACTACCCTTTCCTACAATTGATGAACTCCTGTAGGAGCACTCTCATAAGCTAAGAGGCATCTCTTGAGGTGATTCCAAGTATGTTCAATGGGGTTAAGATCTGGAGACTGTGCATGCCAGTCCAGAAGCTTGATTCCCTGCTCTTCAAACCACCTTTGGGCTCTCCTAGAGGTGTGCTTGGGGTTATTATCTTGTTGAAAGACAATGTCGTCTTCTGGAATTCCAGATTCCTCCATGCTTTGCAGCAACCACTGCTCTAAAATGGCCACATACTATTCAGCATCCATTCTCCCCTCCACCTTACTCAAAACCCCTACTCCATTCCACCCTATGCAGCCCCATACCATCAGTGAACCCCCTCCAAACTTGACTGTACCTTTGACCTCTCTAGCAATTAGCCCTTGTTCCTTCTTTTTCCACACATACTCTTGCCCATCTGACCCAATCCTATTGATTTTGGTCTCATCTGACCATATAACTCTCTTCCAATCCTCCACAGTTCAATGCTGGTACTTGAGAGCAAAGGCTAACCTCCTCTTTTTATGATCACTGGATAGTAGGGGATTCTTCTTTTTTATCACAGCCTTTAACGAGGCTTCCTTGAGAGTATTTCTCACAGTCTGAGGGCAGACAGGAGCATCAATGATGGAATTGATGTATTGAGAAGCATGAACAGCATTCTTGGCCTTGCCAGTAATGATTTGCTGAACAATAGCCATCTTGTTGGTAGGAGTAAGCTTTGAAGGATGGCCATCATGAAGCCTAGTCCCCTCTGACTGGAGTTTCTGAAGAACCTGGCATATAGTAGACTTCCCTAGGCCAGTCTGGGAAGAAATTTCCCTAGAGGAAAGATCAAGAGAGGAGAGAGAGATGATATAGTTTCTTTGAGAGGTAGAAATGGATTTCGTGGTAAAGATGGGAAGTTGAACATGGAATGGTGAAGTTTATATATGCTGTCTGATCCTCAGTTATATAAAGGTAACATAATAGAATCCTTACCAAATGTATATAACCATATTACAGCATGCTAGGGTCCAATATAGGTAATTAAAACTTAAAGTCAAAAATCTGTCTGCATGAGTTGCCATTTTCCCAAATCTTATTCAAATCCCTTGACCCTTGTGCCCATAGAAAGCTGGGAGTAGGCACTTGATTTCATATACTCATAGTTTAGGGCAGGGGTTAGGGGTTATCACATTTAGTGAAAAATGACCAAATCTGTGGATGGTTTTTTGAGCCACTGTACAGGTTTCAAACTGGTTGAAACTAATCCACAGCCACTTCCACTATCTAGGACTATTTATTCCTATTTGCCCCTATTTTTCCTGAAATTTTCCAGTCTTATTTGACTGTTTTATTAATGTTAATGTAATGTAATACTGTAACATGCTATTATACTGTAAAATGATTATATCTTTACTCCCCAAGCCAAATAATATGACCAAAGGGTCATTGTATAGGTAGGAGTGACTACTAGAACTTGACTAACTAATGCCAAGCCTAAGCCTCATGAGGTCATAATAGGAAAATGGTTCTTCAGTTGGCAACTGCTCTGAGACCATTCAAAAACAGTTTTTTTTTCAATTCAGGTCTGGTCCTGCCTATTCTGGTGCTTACTAAGATCAACCTCAGTCCAGTTACTTCAAAAAAAACAAAAAGCAAGACTGGGACTGGACTTTTAAACACTATTTATTATTATAGTACTACTCACTCCCAGGTTTACTACTAACCTCTTTTTATAGAAACTACAAAAATATTGAATGGAAAAATTTCTCATCCTAACTTGAAGTAAACCTCAACATCATCATAACTCCACCTCCAGTTTTACATACACCATTGCAAAGCAATAACTTCCTTTGCCAAAACAATCACAAAAGTCAAAGCCAGCCACTAGATTAACTATCTTGATAACATAAATCATGGTAACATCTAGCAAGTACACAAATACCTCATCAATAACACCTCAGATCACTTTATTGTTTATATTCCAAATCTCCATCACAAATAGCATTTGCAAGTTCACTGCAGTCCAGTTTTTTGCCTTTTTGGAAAAGCATGGACTGCAAATGGTTGCCTAATATGGTAAATACTACTTAGACTGGACCAGAACCAGAAAAGACTGGTCCAAATCATGCTTTTATTCAGTTGCAATTAGTTGCAACCAGTGCAGACTGGAACTGGTTGTCAACTGGTTGTTGACCACTTTCTTGAGGAAGTCATGTGAACTTCAGACTTTGTGTTGATGAGCCAGGTTGTAGTACAGATCTGTAGCTACAAATGAACTCCTTTTCCATGTAGTTTGGCTTAGCAGCTTTAGAAATATGTATATTTTAAAACAACATGTTAGTTATTACTTCAATAGATGAACAAATGATATGAGTGGTGTCTAACTATGAGTCAAAGGTTTGAATACCAAAACGGTTATGTAAGCAGGTGGCTGTATGCCCGTATACTGTTTGTAAACTCCAACAGGTCAACTGCCTGGCTGAGGACATAACTCACAGCATTTTTGATCTGCAAAACTCTGACAGCATATTGATGGCTCTCATCTGTTCATCAATGCATCAGAATTTGAAAGACAATCTAATGAATAAGCTTATTTGTGCCTTTGATGGATGACATGGAGTCCAACCATTTGAATGTATGCATTTTTCCTGGTATAATAGGTAGTACCACTCAGGCAAGTCAGTAGAGTGATAACTAACTCCTTGCTATGCTATAGTCAATCACACAGGGACAAGGTGCCCAGCACAAACCTTTTACAGCTGCAGCTATATCATTCATCAGAATAAGCTAATCATGAGCATTTATATCAAAACTTAAAAGTAGCTTTTGAGGATGAGTTTGAGTGGATTGAAAACATAATATAATTTATCAGAATTTAGAAGCTTCTGATTTGCATTTTGATGAAATTGTACCTAGCTAATGAAATTCTTATGGGTGCTGTCCATACTCTCCCTGGCAACTCTAGGCTCCACTTGACATCATTTGTTTCCCTTGTGGTGAACACCAATGTTCATATTAAGGCTTGGAGACAAAAAAGACTTAGTTCTCTATCTTGTGATGCCCATTGATGAGTTTGAAGGAGATAAGTTGATGTATGTATAAACAAGGTCTAGTGCTGGAGTTGATGTGTAAAGACATTGTTGTGTTTTGTTCAGCATCAACAACTCATTTCAATTTTGAAGTACATGAAATGTAAAGTGTTAAAGATCCTATTATTTTTCCTGTATTTTTATCTATTTTTCCTGATTTTCTTGAGTGAGTGTCACATTTAGCCCCTATCTATTAGCCCCTATCACCTGAGCACACTGAATGCTCAAGACCAAGATACTATTCTAGACTCACCCTTTCTCACTCCAGATGCCTGGACCCTTCTAGCCCATTCTCATGATCAGTAACTTATAGTGGCTCATATTAGCAGGTCTCAAAGTTGAATTTCACTAGAAGCTCACATGGTTCAGGATCTCACATATCAGCCAGCTTGTCAGCCATAGTTCAAGATCTGAGTCTCTGACCAAAATGTTGTATGCAAAGTCAAGTAGGCATGCTGTACATGTTCCCCTTGTAAGTCCCCCTCTATTCCCAAACATTCTCATAGATGAGCCATGTATGTAAACCCAGAACCAAATCCTCTGATTCCCAGGCAAGTTCAGACAAACAACTCAAGATCTTCTGGAACAAAGCATACTTCCACTGCACAGATCATGTCATTGAATAATGCAATGACAATTCTACTCAACAGGTGAAGCTGTTCTCCAATTCAATCTAGGATGCTATCATATCCTGGAAATTGTGTAAGTCCAACCCCAGTCTTCTGGACCAACTCCAATTCTTGTACATATGAACTCTGGTGCATTCTCATTTGAGATGCAACCCCTGACCCTGGACCTTGTCCATACTTATGACCCTACTTACATACATCTTCCATTACCTCCATTTCTCTGCATTAGTATTAGCTCTGCTTCTTAGCATCCTCCATACCTGTACTCTGCTTAGGAGCACAGCTCCAGCTTTACCCTACCTCCAACTCCTTACTTACAAACCAGCTCCACTCTGTTAGTAATCCCCTATGACTCCGTAGTATATAAACCTCTGTAACTCCTATACTTCCCTCAGTTTGAATATCAACTTAGTTTAACTCCTTCTCTCTGCTCAAGTTTTGAAGACTCTCCTCTGTACCCTCTGCTCAACTTGATGTCTAGTACATCTTAAGTCTAATCTGACCCCTCAGTAAATTCTGGGACAATAGGACTCTTGACAAGGGTGCACCACACACAGTGAAGCCAAGTCCCATCCATATAGACAACTCCGGAGTTCCAGAGTTTGTTCTCCCCTCAGAGTTTGCCCATACTTAACAGTATATTCAAACTCCTACTTGTCACAGAGTCTAACTATGGCTACGCATATGACCAGATCCCAAACCCATGCCCTAGGTGCAAATCCTCCACCATCTCCCAGATACAACCCTCTCAGCATCTTCAGAAGCAGCTGACAAGGTCCAGAACTTGTTAGCCAATTCTGGGGCTTTTCCACCTGACACACCCCAGGCTCCACTTCTCAAGCACATTCTACTCTGAAGTCCCCTACTCCAGGAGCATGCATCATTGAACTCAAACTCGACAAAGATAGGAGCAAAACCTCTGCCCAATCCAATCACCGCTCTGACCACAGAGCGCAAGACCCCCATTTTCCCAATGATGGAGATGATCTGTTCAACGTTGATCCCAACTTCCCTGGAGATGATCCATTCAACGATAATCCCAACTTCCCTGGCGATGATGACGACCTGCCTAACAACTCTGACAATGAGCATGTCCCACAAGATACCCTCGCTCTACTTGCAAGTGCCATCCAAGGCCTTGCTCGCTCCACTTGTCATCCCGCCTCCAACTCTACCCCCCACACTAAAGTCCAAGAACTGGATCAGTTTGATGGGACAGAACCCTGCAAACTCCAGGTCTTCCTAGTGCAATGCAAGTTGAACTTCCAAGACTGCCCCAAGGCTTTCAGCATGGACCATGCCAAGGTTACCTTCATGCAGTCATACCTGAAGGGCATGGCCCTGGAATGGTTCGAACTGGACCTTCTCCAGGTGGAAGATCCCACGCTCCACTCTCTCTATGTAGATGGACAACTTCAAGAAGTTTGTCCTCAAACTCCAGATCAACTTTGGTCTGCACAACCCCATTGGAGATGCAGAGCATCAACTTGACCACCTGTCCATGAAGGACACTCAGCACATCAATAAGTATGTGGTCGAATTCAATAGGATTGCTTTGCAAGTCCATGGATATGGAGAAGATGCCCTCCAGCACCACTTCTACAACAGTCTGCCAGACCACATCAAAGATGAAATTTCCCATGTCAGAAAACCCCCAATGCTCTCCAAACTCCAAGTTCTCACTCAGGTGATTGACATACGCTACTGGGAGCACAAGTCTGAGATCAGCCATCAGGCAAAGAACACCACTCAATTCTCCACATCTAAACCTGACAAATCCTCTACTCCTGTGCCTTTCACACCTTGCCCCTTCAATGGTGGCTCCAAGGACTCTAAGGGGTCAAAAGGCAAAGGAGCAACCACCTCCGCAGCTCTGAAACCAGACTTGTTGTCTAAAATAGGGAAAGATGGCAAGCTGACCAATGAGGAGTGCAAATGCCAGTTTGATAACAAACTGTGCATGTTTTGTGGTCTTGCTGGCCATATGGCTAAGGACTGCCCCAAGTCTATGTCTCAGGCAGCCAAGGGCCATGCAGTGACCACAACTCTGGAAGCTACGCTGGAGGCCTCCACCTCAGAGACAAAAAAATAGCCTGCAACCTCCATGACTCTGCATGGACTGGAGGTTGTGTTGAACCCACCTGTGCACCCAAGGAGATCCATCTCAATCATCTGCTCTTTCAGATCCCAAGTTGCTTATGCCCTCCATTTCTTTAGTATCATATCTGATCCCTCCATTTCCCGTGCTTGTAGACTCCAGCTCCTCCAACTGTTTTATCAATACATCATTTATTAATAAACATGGACTTTCTACCTACCCCATGCCCCTGCTTCAACTCAGCCTCTTTGATGGAACATCCAACAGCACTATTACCCGAGCCATCAACCTCTTTGTTCATTTCCCAACTGGTGATATCACTCCAACGACGTTCTATGTCACTTTGCTGGACTCTACCTGTTCCCTTGTCCTAGGATACAACTGGCTCACCCAATACAATCTGTTGATTGACTGGGTCTCAAGCAGTACATACTCTTTCCATGCACCTGAACAGAGTCTGCCAGCACCCCTGAGCTCTCCTCCACAGCCTCCAGAACCACTTCCTCCAGCTGAACCCATCCCATCTGATCTGCTGCATTTCTCTGATAGCAAGGCTCTGCCCATTGTGCTTGTCAGTGCACCCACCTTTGCACTGGCCTGTTGCTTCGAGGGCTCCATTCAGTTTAGCCTGCAACTCCATCCCCAGTAGAGTGATCTCCGCTCCACTTCCCTCACTCCTCTGGAACAGGTTGACCTCTCCACTGTCCCTCCAGAATACTATGACTTCCCTGACATGTTCAGCAAGAGCAAGGCTTCTATGCTTGCTCCACATTGCGAACATGATCTGAAGATTGACCTTGAGGAAGGAGAATCCCCTCCACTGGGCACCACCTACTCCCTTTCCCCTTCTGAACTTGGCTCTCTTCACACATTCCTCGATGAGCACCTATCAATGGGGTTCATTCGTCCCTCCTCCTCCACTCATGCTGCTCTGATCCTCTTTGTCCATAAGAAGGATGGTTCACTCCATCTTTGCATCAACTTCCAAGGACTCAACAAGATCACGAAAAAAGACTGCTACCCACTTCCCTGCATCTCCAACCTCCTAGACACCCTAAGCTGCACTAAGATCTACACCAAAATCAACCTCTGGCATGCATACCACCTGGTCTGCATCACCGAGGGAGATGAATGGAAGATGTCCTTCTGGACATGCTACAGCTCCTATGAGTGGCTAGTTATGCTGTTTGGTCTTACCAATGCCCCTGCAGCATTCCAGCAGTTCATAAATACCATCTTCACTGATCTCCTTGATGTTTGTGTCATAGTCTATTTGGACAATATCCTCATCTACTCTGAGGATGAGGCCTCCCACAAGGAGCATGTCCGAGAGGTCCTCCAAAGACTCCACAAACATGGACTTTACACTAAGCCAGAAAAATGTAAATGGTCCACTGACACCACCAAGTACCTAGGCTATAACATCTCTCCCTCCAGTCTGTCTATGTCTCCAGACAAAGTTCAGACTCTGAAGGAATGGCCAGAATCTTGGAAGGTCAAGGATATCCAATCCTTCCTTGGATTCACAAATTTCTACTGTCACTTTATAGTGAACTACTCCAATATTGTCATTCCTTTAACCTGCCTTACCTGTAAAGGTACTCCGTGGAACTTCTCCGATGACTATCACTCTGCCTTCTGCAACCTGAAGGAAGCCTTCACCACCACTCCAATCCTTACCCATTGGGCTCTGGACACTCCATTGATCATAGAAACTGACACCTCTGACTACGCAATCGCTGGTATTCTTTCCATCCACTGCCCAGATGAAGAAATCTGGCCAGTTGTTTTCTATTCATGGACGCTTTCTGCTCCAGAGCTCAACTACAACACCCACAATAAGGAACTCCTCACCATCCATGAGTCCTTCCAGACCTGGTGGCACTACCTTGAAGGCTCTGGCACTCCGATTGACATCATCACTGACCACAAGAACCTAGAGTACTTCATGACCACTAAACTCTTAACCCGCTGGCAAGCCTGGTGGTCAGAGTTCCTCTCCCAATTCAATATGGTCATTCGTTTCCATCCCAGTTGCATTGGCGTGAAACCTGATTCCCTTACTAGATGCTGGGACATCTATCCCAAAGAGGGGGATAAGGACTATGCTCACATCAATCCACACAACTTCCAACCAGTATTCACTCAGGAGCAACTTGCTTCATCCCTCTGAGCCACTTACCTCACAGCTCTAGTACTCTGAGCTAGCATCCTCTTTGATGTGGAACAGCTCCACAGCGATATCCTTTCCACACTTCTCTCAGATCCCCTAGCTGAACTCTACATGTCTGACCCTGCCAACTCTCGCTGGTCAGTCAATGAAGATGGTTTCCTCTGTCTCGACAAACACATCTACATTCCCAATACTAATGACCTCCGACTCTGCATACTCTGGTACAAGCATGACCATCTGCTCTCCAGACATTTCAGCCCGAACCAGACTTTGGAACTGATTCACTGTGAATACACCTGGCCAGGTATCGGGACCTTTGTCAAGGAATATGTTTCCTCCTGCACATCCTGTGCCCATGTGAAGGTTCCAAGACACCAGCCTGATGAGTTATTGAAGCAACTCCCCATCCCAGAGAAGCCATGGAACTCCATCTCCATGGACTTCATTGAACAGCTCCCTGTGTCCTCCGGATATACTGCCATCCTCATTGTCGTGGACCATCTGTCCAAACAGTGTATTTTCATCCCGACACACGACACAATCACATCTCCAGAACTCACAAAGCTCTTCCTACTCCATGTCTTTTCTAAGCATGGAGTTCCCTCCCACATCACCTCTGATTGAGGTATGGAGTTCATGTCCCACTTCTTCTGCTCACTCAGGAAAGCCCTCAACATCCATTTCCACTTCACCTCTGGTTACCACCCCAAAGGAGACGGTCAGACAGAATGCATGAACCAGACTCTTGAGCAGTATCTCTGAGTCTATTGTAATTACCAGCAAGACAACTGGTCTGAACTCCTGCATTTAGCGGAGTTCATGTACAACAACACTCTGAGCACTACTACTGGAGTTCACATACAACAACACTCTGAGCACTACTACCAGAGTTTCACTGTTCTTTGCCAATAAAGGCTACCATCCCAACATCACTGTCCACCCCAAGCGCAACCTCACCTCCACAAAGGTATGAGAATACTCTGTTGACCTCAACTCCCTCCACCAATTCCTCCATGAGGAAATGGCCGAAGCCCAGAAGTGATACCAAGGACTCATGGATGCTAGACAAACTCTAGCACCAGACTTCAAAGTCAGTGACCAGGTTTTCGTCAAAGCAAAGTATTTCTACTCTACTAGGCCCTCTAAGAAACTCTCCAAGAAGAACTTAGGACTGTACACTATCATTGCTCAGGCTGGCAGCCTTTCCTTCACTCTCTGACTTCCAGAATCCATGAAGTCCATTCACACAGTCTTCCACATTTCACAATTGGAACCCTCCATTCCAAATACCATTCCTAATCATACCCAACCACCTCTGCCTCCAGTCAAAGTAGATGGTGAACTGGAGTTTGAGATCATGGAGATCCTTGACTCCAAAATAGACCATCGACACCGGAATTGTAAACTCCTGTATTTGGTATGATGGTCTGGATATGAAGGTACTGATGACGAGACCTCTTGGCTACTCACCATGGAACTCAGTCATGCCTCTGAACTTGTCCATGACTTCCATCTCTGATATCTGGACAAGCCTGGACCTCCCTTTGACCCACCCTACTCCAGCTCTGTCCAAGCCCTCTTCCTCTTTCCCTGTGGTGACTCCACCTCCACCCTCTTTCTCCTCCACTCTGGCTTCTCTGTGCCTGGCCTCATGCACTTCCCCTTCACCTTGATACATGCCATGCATGAAGTTGACTTACCGGGCCTGAGCTCACACTTGAACCCACACTCCATGCAGCACTCGCACTCCGGCAGCTCTGCCACCCTTCCCTTGCCCTTGACAGAGCTCTGCTCTGCCTGGACTTGTGCAGCCTACATTGGTTAGTGTGTGTTGAATGTGAGTAAGCAAACCACTTACCTGCTTTCTGGCCTTCTCCTTGGCCTTTCTGTGGTCCACAGCCTGCCATGCTGAATCCTGCTCCACCCTCTGCTTCTTCACTGCCTCTGCCACCTTGCATGCTGCCTCCACCTCCTCCTCTGCCTTGTGCCTTGCAGCTGCCTCCGCCTTCTTCCATGCCTCCTCTGCCTTCCTCCACTCCTCCTCTGCCTTCTGCTCCTCCACATGTCACCACCACTCTGCATACTTCACCACACAGACGTTGTCATCATCCTCAGTGCATTCCATAATGTGTGCGTCGGACCAGTTCTTGATGTCACCAAGGTTGGACATGGTGGTTTAGGATGAAGAAGGATGGACACACAGCATTGGATTTTATACACCTCCGAGCAGCATCCACAATTTCAGACTCCAAATTTCCACTCCACATTGTTCCTCACCTAGGGCTTCAAGGGTTCAGGCCTAAGAGGGGGGGGATACTGTCATATCCTGGAAATTCTATAAGTCCAACCCTGGTCTTCCGGACCAACTCTGATTCTTTTACATATGAACTCTGGTGCATTCTCATTTGAGATACAACCCCTGACCCTGGACCTTGTCCATACTTATGACCCTACTTACATACATCTTCCATTACCTCCATTTCTCCGCATTAGTATTAGCTCTGCTTCTTAGCATCCTCCATACCTGTACTCTGCTTAGGAGCACAGCTCCAGCTTTACCTTACCTCCAACTCCTTACTTACAAACCAGCTCCACTCCATTAGTAATCCCCTACAACTCCATAATATATAAACCTCTGTAACTCCTGTACTTCCCTCAGTTCAAATATCAACTTAGTTTAACTCCTTCTCTCCACTCGAGTCTCAAAGACTCTTCTCTGTACCCTCTGCTTGACTTGACGTCTAGTATGTCTTAAGTCTAATCCAACCCCTCAGTAAATTCCAGGACAATAGGACTCTTGACAAGGGTGCACCACATATGGTGAAGCCAAGTCCCATCCATATAGACAGCTCTGGAGTTCCAGAGTTTGTTCTCCCCTTGGAGTTTGCCCATACTTAACAGATGCATGGCAGGAGGGTTGCACAAAATCTCACCTCATGACTGGGAAGAAAAATCTCTATCATGAACTTTCCAGGTATATTTTTGTGGACAAAGCAGAGGTTGCTGCCAAGTGTAAGGAGAGGCCCCAGATTTTCATTGCCACTACTCAATAGTGGCATATAAAATGAGTTATATAATCTTACAAATCTTTATGATGATGCAATTACAGCCTTTGACTCAAATACAATGAGCAACCCAAGTACCATTAACATGAGTACAACATGCAAGCTAGTGAATGGAACATGAGCAAATCATGGTCCAGACTGAGCTGCAAAAGATGGAACTGCAGCTTGAGTTGCAGTGTCTGAACCTTCAAAAGAAGGCCATGAAGTGCAGCATGCAGAGTGGTGAGGATAACAAGATGTTGGGTGCTTGAACATGTTGTTTACCCCCCACACTCTAGTTGCTCTTCAGAATATTCTTGTGATTTTTGTTTCTCCTGTATAGCTCCTCTCCCCCCTCCCTCCATAGTATATGTTGTGAATCCACCTTCATTCCTTCCAATATTGTGAATATATATTTGTTGTGAACCTCTCAACCCAAGTGCTGAAGTAAATGATGCATGAGCCTGTGTCAGAATCTTTGTCCTTCAGTCCTGAACTATTTACCACCATCCTGCCAATTGTTATTCTCTCCTTCTCCTTCCTCCTCCTTTTGCTCTTGCTCTTGCTCCTGCTCCCCCTCCTCTGTAGGATACTCTGCAGCAAATACATTCACTAAGGGTGCAATCCAAAGCCTTTTCTCAATGTCCACAATCATGTTGTGGAGGATAAGACAGGATTACACCCAAACATTGGCATACTCTAGATCCTTCTTGGTCTGGATCTGAATTTGCAGGTCACATAGTAATTGAAATCAACCTCTGATAGATCCAAAGAGGTGTTCTGAGCAGATGCACACCTAGAAGCCAATATTAAATTTAAAAATTGTTATGTAAAAAGATATACTTTGGATAGATGATAGTTGGGAGTTTTTTGAGCTCTTGTTAGATTTCCCTCAGTTGGCCTCTTGAGGGGGACTATACACCATGGATGACATCCATATGCACTATCAGCCCAAAGCCACTCATTGGGACCAAAAAATTGCTCTGGAGAGCATGCAATCCAAGTATGCTGAAATGCTATTGAGTCATGGAGACTTCTAGGAACTCCAATAGTATAGTCAATGATCCACAGATTGTGTAGAAAGATCACAATGTTGAATGCAAATAAGTCATCTCAGGCTGATAAAATATTAAATACATACCACTTACCTGGTTGGAAAGTGAATAGTTGGACTTTCAATCAAAAAATCCTTCTCCATGCCAGCCAGGTTTTTGAAAAAGCTTGAATGGTATCCCATCAACCCATAGAAAACCCCCTTTCCATTGAGCACATGTCTTTTCCTGCACATAACTCTTGGCCCTCTCCTTATGTATCTCTGTGATCCTTTGGTTGATTGAGATTAAAATAAATAAAGTTGTTATGATGATCCAAGATAGCAACCATTACTTGCTTATAGAAGTTGTGAACAGTGCCTACAGAGACACCAGCCCACTCTGCCATATCTTGAAAAGTAGCTACATTACCATAATGGCCTGCAGCATTAAGGAAAATTGCCAGTTGAGTGGAAACTGGCAATTGTGGATTGTTGGAATTGTTATGGAAAATTGAATTGTCCTTGATGGGCTCAATAATGTTGGCAAAAACAGAAAAGGAAACTCTCAGCTTGTGCTGAAAGAGCTTGGGATTGTTGAACTACCATTCATCAAGAAGGACAGGCTGAGGGATATGGGTGGAAGGGAAACAGGTTTGAACAACATGTGCCTTTGTAACTTCATCTTCAAGTGCTGTGACTAGCCCATGATAGTCTGTGATAAATGCAAGTATTTCAAAATCAAAAGAGCTAGAGCCACCAAAGCCAGCAATAGACTCTGAGTCACTGGTAGTATCATATGATGAGGACTCAGATGAGGATGGGTTAGAGCATGAGGTGTTGGTATCATAGGCATTAGAGGATTCTACATCTGAAATTACCTCATGAAGGATTTCCAGATATATTTGATGCTGTAGGCATTGCTTGGCTGTGAAGAGTGCATTATGCAATTTTTGATGCTCAGAGATGTGGGGCATGGTTGGTTTGGATTGCTTGATTGTCAGACCAGGCCTTATATCCAGTTCAAATGCAATTCTCAGCCATATTTAGTGTACTTTTTGTGTTATTTTAGGGGTAACAACAAATTTAGCTGTTGGAGCTTAAAAATGCCAATCCATATGACTCCCCATAACTTGTCTTGACTTCCTGTATCATAGTATATCATTAAATCTAGTATACACATGTACAAACTCCTAGACCATACATAAGGCCAAAAAATCACCCTCCAGAGAACCTCAGTCTTGTCCTCTTGGAGATTTCCCAATCTCTTCTGTAGCTACTTGACTATACTACATTGTCCTTCTAGGTTTGCTCTTCATGGTAAGCATTGGTCATTTCATAGAGCCTCCTATGTTCTGCAGATAGACTCAGAGTTCAAGAAGTGGATAGATGAATATACTATACATAACTGCTGGAAGAATAATAATTATATATTGTTTTGGTTGAGGATATTCTCCCTCCTTTTTTCTCTACTCTACCCCTTGACTATCCAGAAAACTCCCTGTGGAACAAGATCTTATACAACTTACAGCAACATGCAGTGCTGGACACTCCTTGGATGGACTTCTCTCTTTTTCCAATTTCTCCTGAGGCACCACCTCATTGATTCTATTTTTCCCATCTCCATTCCTATTCTTTCTGGCTTCTTTTTCTGATCCAACAGACATTACTCCTCAGCTGTACACTCTTATATATAGCCTCATATTCCTATTCTTTCCAACATACTTGTGTTTGCCCTCATGTTCTCCTTCTTATTTGGGTTCACCTATCCTTAACCACTATACTACTATAAATATTCACACTCTGCCTGTATTTACTTCTTAAATTTGGCCTACACAATCTACTGTGTAATCTTGATTCACTCAACTGGCTCCCTTTACCAGTCTTGCTCTCCTCTTATAATATCTCCTTTCCACCTTAGTCAAGGCCAGACCCTTTGACTTCTTTCCTATTGTTGGGTAATTAGGACCAATAATCTCTACTTTCAATGAGTAGTACACAGACCAGATACACACTGGTGTATTATTGTTACTGATCATAACACATATTTTCATTAAGCTTACAGTATATAGTATACTACTTATTTCTTTGCCCAATTTTTGGTTGACTAAGTTGCTATGTTCATGGAGGCTTTACCATTTGAGGATGTATGGCACTGTGTGTGATATAGATATAGTGTGTGGTATGCTTAACAGTTTTACAACCTATGCTGACCTGGTGTGCCAACCACTCTTTAAGAATTGAGCAGGCCTTCAGATTTAAGCAAAGCAATGATTACAAACATATGGGGCTTGTCATGTCTTGAGGCTGCTCACATGGCTATTGTTGCTGACTCTGACTTCAAGGCATGTACTATCCAGGCAGACCCAATCAGACCTAAGCTGGGAACTGAAATGTATATAAGTGTTGGATACAGCTAGTAAACAAGTGAAAGTCTAACATGCATTCTTCAGGGTAGAATCTCCACTGCTCCCACTGATTTTTGCAAGTCCTATGTTATATTTTATTTGTTTCCCTCACTGTCTCACAGCTTTTGCCTTTTTTTTTGTTTTTTGATGTCTCATTTATTGTCTTTTTCAGGCAACTTGGCCCCATGGGAAATTTATGTAAAAAAACACCTCTCATCTTCGGTTGACCATAGCACCTCAACACCCACTTGGAGCTCTATGGAAATGATACCATTTGACTCAGACAAGCCCAGCAATCACTCTCCAGATAGACTGGTGGAGAAAAAATGAAGTTTTGAAATTTTGAAACTTCAGGGCTCCAGGGTTTTTGATACCAGTATGTTCCATGCTCCTTTCTGTCATTCAGCGCTCGGAAACACATGGCAGACATGCCACAAGGTCAGAAAACTGTACTGGAAATCCAATGGGCCATTGTATGGCTCTCCAGGTATCTGGATTGTGAACAGATCGCTACTGTATATGCCTCAACACGTCCACTCACACAGTCAGACAAGTTCAATCACACTTTCACACATACGGAATGGTCCCTGACCTAGGTGACCATCCACCTCAGGTTCTGTGAGACAGAAAGGATAGCAGGCATCTCAAGGATGTCGATGTTGAGGTAATATCTTATTGGAGTTGATCATGCAAGGACTAATGTGTAAATCACTGTAGTTTCTTCTAGGTACCATTAAAAAAACCCTGGATCTTTACTTAGACAAACTCCAAGAGATGTTGGCTGTATCATGTGGTATTCAGGTTTCACATTCAACTGTTTGGAGAACACTTTGTAAATTAGGATTCACAATGAAAAAGGTAAATGCCTCTTGACATTTGCATAATGTTCCTAACCTTTTTAGATTTCACGTGTTGCGGTAGAACAATCTGCACAAAAATGACTCGAATACCTTGCCAGGATAGGAATGTATGAGGCTGACCAGCTTGTTTTTGTCGACGAAAGCTCTGTGGATCATTGAACAACCTACCGTGGTTGTGCCTGGTCAATTCAAGGTACTAAAGCACAGCATAAAGCATTCTTTGTATGTGGCCAATGGTGAGTTCAGAGTCTTCAGATGTCATTGTAGATTTGCTGATGCTTGCTGATTGCCACACAGCTTCTCAATTCTCCCCATGCTCTTGCTTCATGATGGCATTCTCCATTGTGATGTCGTTGAGGGGTCATTCTGTATTGAAACCTTCAAGAAATTTATCAAGCGATTACTTGACACTATACAGCCATTCCCAGCTCCAAATTCCATTATCATAATGGATAAATGCCAGATTCACAAACATTCTGATATCCAGGAACTCATTTGGGTGAGGTACATATTTCTATTGCTCGATCTCATGAATGCAAGCTGACTGTTGTACAGAGGAATGTGGTGTGAGTTTCTGCCACCCTACTCTCCAGACTTCAATTCTATCGAACTCGCTTTTTCCACCATGAAATATCACCTTCGTGGAAATGGCAATTACACTCGGATGGCCATGACACAGCTGTCAGATGAGGAAATCTATGTAACTCTACTCTGGGCACTGTATGTTATCACTCCTGCAGATGTGTTTGGCTGGTTTGGACATTGTGGCTTCATATAATATCCATGTTCCCTACAAATCTTTCATATGGAATGTTGTTGTTTTTTATGATTTTTGAGTGTCAATATTGTTATCTTGATAATTGACATAATACTCTCCAAGTCTCTCTGTCATGCCCATCACAAACATCGACTTTGCATCACAGGTGAGTCAATGAGGCAGAAGATTTATGTCCACACTGCGACAACTTGTAAGTACTTACTGATGGATTGTACTCCATGTAACATGCATCTGACATGAGGTGTTTAGCATCACCTCCACTGCTATTTCAATGTGCCTCCCACTCCCACAACCTCGAGCTCGAACGGCCACCTGCTAGTGGCAGCCCAACTCCATGTCTTGTTGAAAGCACAAAAGCAATGCAGCAAGCGACTCTGAAGTGTCGCTCACTCCCCAAGGTTGTGTTGCTTCAGGTAAGCTTATTGAAAATCTATCATATGATAGATTCCTCACTCCATTTGACTTAGCTGCAAAGAAACCTAGAGCTTGTGTATGCTGTTGTTTACAGAAGGTGTGCTGCGAGCTCCTTCCCAGGGGAACCACATGCCACAAATGCATACAAAGCGGTCACGCTGGGGAGTGTCAGATTCAAGAAAACCACACTCCCTTGACATGTGGTACCAGCAAGCCACCAGCTGGCCCTCTGAGTCAAGCTGGCCCCAGCAAGCCTACTACTACTACCTCGCATAGGTCTGCTCCCCAGTCCATGACTATAGCACATCAGCTAGAGAAGCAGAGGTATGCTTCCCCTGCAAATCCTGCAATCTTGCCTGGATCACAACAGAGCCTGGGTGAGTCTACATCACACACACCTGCAGCAGACACTCACAGAGTTTTTGTCTGCAGGTGATATAGATTCCATTCCCGAGCTTGATGAATTCTATGACACTACTGCACCTGGCTATGACTCCAACACTGATGCCCTTATATTTCTGTCAGACACATTCAATGATGTGAACCAATTTCTGACTATTGTTACCACCAATGAGCCTGGAGATTTTGAGTTTGATACAGATGCAGATGACAGCAAGCCCAGTGAGAATTTCAACATGGATGTCTTGAGTGATGGGGATGAGTCACAATGAGTTTCTGAAGATGATGAATCAGATATTGAGATGCAAAAATTGTTCCAACGACATCCCAACATCAAGAACACGGTAGTACATGTGCCTGCCAAACAGAAGGAGAAGACTGGCTTAGCTACCAGCAAGAAAACATCTACTATAACGAAATCTGCCCCCACTTATGACCCAGACACTTGTTGTATGTTGCATTGTCAAGTTTATGTGCTAATCCTCCATCTTACTTTTGTATACAGCTTTCACGATCCAATGTACTGCTCGTCGACCAGATGGCTCAAATGCACCATTTGAGATACCCTCTGTGATCAATTTTGACAACCTCCGTGTCGCCGTTGCGGAGAAAGTCAATCACTTTCCAGGTTTAGTTCAGCTTCAGTATTGACTGGAGTCCAACAAAGCAAAACAAGGTTTTATTTCCATACAGTCCACCCAGGAATTGAATATCTTCAAGGCCAGAATGCAACCTCTAATTGTCCCTGCATGTCTTGCAAATGGAAAGCCATCAACTCGTGTCCCAAAAAAAACCCTTGTTTATTTCCAAGATGCTGCCACTGACAACACTTCGACACAGCCTAGCAATGGTGTGAAGGGTGTGAGTTCAATCCTGTCATTCACGGTACTCCCATCCCTCACCTCACTGACATCCTCTCCAGGCCACAAAGACCTCTGGAGCAGCCAAATCAAAGCCATCATCATCATCAAGTGGCCAACTTGAAGGAACAAGTTGTTGTGAGGAGTTGATCAAGCAACTCCAAGAAAGGTGGTCATGCCATGTACACTCAAAGGGTCCCAAAAGTCCAATGTACTGTTATACTCCAAGCAGCGGTGACATCTGCTATCCATTGACCATCAGCAACATATCCTTTTGGGCAATAGAGATTGTGAGTCTTTCAGCTTGGTTTCATTCAAGTTTGCTGACAGTATGTGTGCTCAGATGGACGGAAAAGCAATGATTGACGAGAAACCTATTGGCCTGCAAATGCACACTTCAAAGATGCATATGTGAACATTCACAGCCCAGCCTTTCACTACCCAAACAGGGACCCTGGGGTTTCCTACTAGTGGGTACAACTATCCTCCTGTCATCATCAACATGCCAGCACCACAATATGGGGGATCTGGGCACAGCTACTATGGGAGAATGGGAACAGATTGCCCTCATAGCCAGCAGCCCTCACAATATCCATCACATTGTGACAGAGCTTCATCAACACACCTCATGACAAGATCCATCACACAATGCTCAAGTTCACCTATACCCCCCACATCTACCCCTGACCTTGTCACTTGGTTTGCTTACCTCGATTGCCATGAGGGACAGAACCAAGATGGCATTACCTACATGCTGTTTGGACCAGCTCTCAAGGCAAAAGGGTTGGTTTGCTTGTCCCGGATAGTCAGCCTGCGTGTCGGGATGTCACACCTTGAAACGATTCTTGGAATTGATTTTGGCACAACCATTTTTATTTTGGACTATGCACAAAAGGATCTGATTGCATTCAATGCAGGAGAGTTGGTTCTAGATGAGGACACTTAGATATACTTGTCTACCTCTTCATACATTTGCCATCACATAGTCTGGTCAGTTCATTGCAATATTTTTACATGGTTCATCAGACATGTTGGAGTAACAAACAAAGCATGGCATCTCTGCATATATATACAGATCGATACCATCAAAGATACGTGATCACATAGTTTGGTTTTATCCAGAATTACACCAACCACTTCCTAGTTGCCTGCAACCACAGCAGAAGAGAAAATATCTATTAGGAATGATCAGATAAGACATGCATGTGCAATGATTTGCCAAGTGGGTATGTATGTGAGTGGACATGGTGAGTATCATGGCAAAGTGCAGAGCAGGAGAAGTACTAGGTGGGTAGTAAGGAGTAGGCATGTGACTGGGAACAGCTAACAACCAGATGCCAGTGGAGCAGGGGGAGACGAGGGTCATGGTCAAGTCATAATAGATTGGAGCGAAGTATGGTAGGGTTGCTAATGAACCCTTGCATAGGTTATGATGAACCTGTGGGTGGGTACAAAGATCTGGGTGAGAGCACCTAGGGGGGGGATGTCTAAGGCCTAGTGGAGAAAAGGCTGAGAAGGGCTGGCATGGATTGGGGGAAAAAACATACCTGTTGGGTACCTTGTTGCTGGGCAAGCATTTCCTGCTCCTGTTGGACAGTTTTTGCCTCATCTTCAAGGAAGAGGGCAAGGGGGCAACTGATAAGGAGAGCAGAGGTGGTGACTATCCAGACAATGTTGCTGATGACCTTTGAAGTCGCATGCGTATGCGTGAAGATGCAAGTGAATTTGTTTGACCATGCAAGTGGACGTGTTGAGGCATATAACGATCTGTTCACAATCCAGATACCTGGAGAGCCATACAATGGCCCATTGGATTTCTGGTACAGTTTTCTGACCTTGTGGCATGTCTGCAATGTGTTTCTGAGCGCTGAATGACAGAAAGGAGCATGGAACATACTGGAATCAAAAACCCTGGAGCCCTGAAGTTTCAAAATTTCAAAATTTCATTTTTTCTCCACCAGTCTATCTGGAGAGTGATTGCTGTTGAACGATAGGAGCAGTATTTACCATACTCATATAATTGTTCACACATTCACTGTACTTAAGTACAAACTCAGCTGAGCTGAGTTCTAATCACTTCTTAATCCCCAACCACTACATTCATTGTTACCTTGCTTAGTCAGCAGGTAAGTACGCTTTGCATAACTCTAGCCAATACATGCACTAGTTCAACAGGTTATGAGCCCCACTTGTGCTTAATTGCACAGCAGTTTTCCAGTCGGTTCTGTGTGTTTTCATGCTGAACCTGATACGTCTGCTTTCACGTCTTCACACAAAGCTAGACAGAATGTAGGACATGTCTTGTGCATTTTTACACCAGGCCGCCTGCGTAAGTATTCCTAATACTTACGCTCAAGGTGTTAAAATGTCACCCATATCCTAAGGGGAAACTCTGTCGGATTGAAATGTTCAGGAATATGCGACTCATTCGCCACCTTCTTCTTTTGATTTCTTCATCAATTTAGGACAGTACTGACGTTCCTTCATCCGCAGAAAACATGTCTTCTACCCTCAAAGACCTTTCCCACCTCAATGGCACCAACTACAAATGTTGGGCCACCAACATGGAGTTGTACCTTTGGTCCCAGGGTCTCTGGACCATCCTCCGCCGCAACCAGCCCAACCATGTCGTTGACGCCAATGGCAATATCACCACAGACCGCACCACTGAGATCCACGCGTGGGAGGACAACAATGACAAGGCCCTTGGGGCCATTCGCCTCAAGATGGAGCCGCACATTGCAGCCAAATTCATATCTCAACACTATGCTGGCCTCCTCTGGGATGAGATCAAGGCTGCTTACTCCAAACCTACTGTCGCCAATGCCTTCCACGAGTTCAAGACTATGATGGATACTGTCATCCCTGATGGCAATCACCCAGCCCCCTCCTTCACCAAGTTGAATGCGCAGTTCGCGTGCCTCAGTGAGTTGGGCTACCCCATCTTGGCCAAGGTACAGAGCATGATTGCTCTATCCAAGATGCCGAGGTACGCCGACATCATCTCCCAGATCATGAACCAGAAGTCCATCACCACTGTCTCCGCTGGCTCTGCTGCTGGCACTGCCGCTGTATCTGAGGTCCCATCCCTCACTGAGCTCAAGGAGATCGTCACCGCTGCCTGGCAACAACAGACAAACTGCTGCAAGCCCGCTGCACCACAGGCAAACAAGATTTCCGCCATCAAGCGGAAAGGGGGAGACTCCAGTTTCCAGCAACAGCAGCAAGGCCAGGCTGGTTCGTCCTCCTCCAAGGACGACAATAAGGAGAAGAAACGCTGTCATCAAGGACATGATCCAAAGCCAGTCAGGAGAAGCAAGAGCAGCACAAGCAAGCACGCCATGCTACCACCTCTGACACTGCTCCCGCTGCCTCCTTTGCCTTTGTGGCTCCTGTCTCGGTCCCTAGTGGATCATTTACATTTACATCTCCCGTCCCGGATCCGCATGCTTCGGCACACACGCAGGGTTCCACCCACTATGGGGAACCTGCCTTCCCTCACACCAAAAACACCATCTCTCTGGTGCACTGACTGGGTGTTATGCCCACTAGCGAAACCCTTCGCACCCTTGACCCAGTGGCTAACTGCCACATTGATTGGTCTGGAAGCATTCCCTCCAATCCTCACCCTCTCTCAGAGTGGCTTGAGGAAGTCTCCATTGATGCACATGATGCACTCATGGAGATCAAGGAAGATATGGTGTCGCTAGGTGAGGATTACCAGGATGACTACCTGGATCAATTCTTTGTTTTTGATGAGAATGTCGCTGAGGAGACTCCACTTTCCCCTCCTCAATCATATCCCTTTTCTCCCATCATTGATGATGCAGATGTGCATCCTGCTCTCAACCTTGGATTATCCCCAGGTGGTCCCTCCTCTCTCACCCTCACCGACCAGCTTGGTGCTTGTGCCACCTCCCCGTCTGCCTTCTCGCAATTCTTTGCGACTCAAGAAGAAGACGATGACACTGTTGTCGGCTCGTCTTCCAGTGCCTTCATGGGCCCCCCAGCTGAATCTTGGGATGAGGACGATCTCAATGAGATCTGGGGCAAGGAATCTTGGTCAGTGTTTCAGTCCTCCTCACACCACTCAGATGCTGATGTGCAACTTTCTTCACCACAGAAAAACATATTATATACGTTGTCGTCTGTAGTAGGTAGTGATCGGACAATACTACCTACTTTGCCCTCTACATTTTGTGATGACTGTCAGAAAGCCTCTGGTAAAGGCAAAGAACATGAACACCAACACAATCACCATCGTCCACCTCCGGACATGTGGCTACTCGACTCAGGCGCCTCATGTCATTTCACTTATCAAATGAGTGATTTCATTGAATATCATGAGTTCAAGGAACCACGCTTCTCGTTCACTGCGAATGGCAAAGCTCCTATTCTAGGAGAAGGCACAGTCATCATCGACTTTAAGGTTTACACGTGCAATTATCGCCTGTAATCTATATGCCCTCCACAGACATCAAACTCATTTCCATGGGTGCTCTGCTTCGTGATCGATGCCTTACAGTTCAGGTTTCCCCTGGACTATTCGAGTTCTATGACAAGTGCTCTAAATGCACTACTCTCTCCTTCCATTCACATGGAGCAGATACAATGTTTTGGATGTGTGCTCCTGCCGTCAAACCACATGCAAAGACCACATCTATGGCCTCTGTGGACTATGAACTCCTTCATTGCCACTTAGGACATCCTTCAAAGGACATCATAAAAGCTGCGCGAAAACATCTAAAGGACTTCCCCAATGTGGAGATACCTAAGAAAGAGAAGATTTGTACCGGATGCCAGTTAGGCAAACAACCCAATAGGTCGTTCCCTCATACTGAGCACAGGGCAACCATGCCGTTTGAGCTGATTCACTCAGATCTCAAATTTTTTGAGGTGGAATCATACCACAAGTACAAATATGCCATTGTCTACTATGACAACTACACATCAATGGCATGGGTTCACTGCTTACAGTCCAAAGACGAAGCACTTCATATCACAAAACAGTTCTTCTCCTATATCCGCACCCAGTTCAATGCCAACATTAAAGGCTTTAAATCTGACTCTGGTGGAGAATTTACCTCCAAGGCCTTCGAAGAGTACCTTCGTGACAATGGCATTCATATTCACCATTCCGCACCCTACGCACACCAACAAAACGGTCGTGCTGAGCGATTAATTCGCACTTTAATGGACAAGGCTCAGGTGATGTGTCTTCACGCTTGTCTACCTGATTCCTACTGGGAGTTTGCACTTTGTCATGCAACTCATATTTACAACAGAACTCCCATGAATCGCCTTCAATGGAGGACCCCCCATGAATTACTTCAGGGAGAGAAACCATCTGTCTCACACTTACAAGTTTTTGGATGTGGTGCCTATGTGCACACTCCTGATGAGACATCTAATGGTAAACTGCAACCCAAATCGCAGTTGATGGTGTATTTAGGGGTTACTGCAGAAAACGACGCTAACTACATCTTCATGCGCCCAAATGGCTCTATACACAAATCCGCCTATGCCATCTTTGATGAGAATTTATTTCCAAGGTGTTCCGGTGCTCGCCCTCACAAGCCAATCAGTCACCCACCTAGGAAACCTCATCAACATACCGATGGTCATTCTGACCACTCCAATGACTCCGACTCTGACGATTCTGACCTAGAGCCTACAGTTGTCCAGAAGCCTGATCCAGTTCTCAGACCACTCCCTGAACCACAAAGACAGCCTTCACCTGAATGGACTCCTTTACCACCTCCAGTTCCCCAGACTCCTCCCAGGGCTCCACGCCCACCTCCTATCGGTCCTCCACCCCTATGATGATCTGAGCGAACTCGCAAAGTTCCTGTCTGTCCTGGCAACATTTATGGTGACAAATGTCATCCTCTCAAACAAGTGAAGGATATCGAGAAAGACTCGTCTTGGGAACGATTGATCGGCAAACCCTCTGGCTCTTAGACACCTGATACTCCTAATGTCCCTGGAGGCTTACCACCTTCTCCTACTCCTAGTGAGCAGGATGTTGAACGCCTAACCAGTGAAGGGGGAGATGCTTTACTTTCCTTCTTGTGTCAACGAGCCATCCCTTTTGCAGAATCATCAAATGCTCCCAATTACCAGGAATGGTCCTTTAAGGACATTAATAAATTACCTGCAGAGGAACAAAAACTCTGGTGGAAGGCCTGAGACTGAGCTTCAAATGCTCAAAGAACGCAAGGTATGGGAAGTTGTTGATTGCCCCATTGGCTGCAAGGTCATAAAGAATTGATGGGTTTTTGATGTGAAATCCGATGGCCGTAAAAAAGCCTGTCTAGTCACTAAAGGCTTCTCCCAAGTGGAAGGTCTAGACTATGATCAAATTTTCTCACCAGTTGTCAGATTTGAAACTGTGTGATGTATGCTAGCTATAGCAGCCCTAGGAAAGTGGTATATATCTGGACTTGATGTCCAATCCGCTTATCTCTATGGAGTCCTAGAAGAGGAACTCTACATGGAGTTTCCTGAAGGTTTCTTGCCACCTAAACACAAAGGCAACAAAGTACTAAGACTTCTACATGCGATCTATGGATTAAAGCAAGCCGGTATTACCTGGTGGTGCGCACTAGACAAATCCATGAAGGAACTTGGATTTGAACGGCTTCAAACAGATGCCGGTCTCTTTGTGTACAAGCGAGGAAATGAAATAGTACTCACTATCATTTATGTCAATGACGCATTATTCTGTGGACCCAACAAGAGCCTAGTTGAAAAACTTAAGGCCACTTTTATGAAAAAATGGGAATGTCAAGACCTTGGGGAACCATGCAAATTCCTCTGAATGAACATATGTCAAGAAGGTCACCACATATATATTGACTAGCGGAATTATCTTGACAAAGTCCTTGAGTGCTGTGGAATGATCAACGCAAAACCTGCTTAGACTTCCTTACCTCAGGGATATTACCCAGAGAAGAATGACCTGCTGGTAAATCTGAAACTCAGGACTTGTTTTCAAACAGTCATTGGGTCATTACTATATCTCATGATTGGGACTAGGCCTGATATCGCCTATGCTGTCACACAGTTGGCCTGCCAATCAGCCAATCCATCAAAGGATCACCTTGAAAAGGCCCTTTATATTTGCCGATATCTACTTGGCACATCAGATTATGCTCTGATTTATAATGAAACATCTGGCAAAGGCTTAATCACCTGCACTGACTCAGACTGGGGTCAGGATAAAATTACTGGTCACTCGCAGACAGGTTTCTACCTTAAACTTGCGAATGGGGTTTTCCTCTGGAATTCCCATCTACAAAAGACCACTGCACTGTCCTCTACAGAAGCAGAATATATGGCTTTGAGCAATTGTTCTCGCCAAGTCATCGGGATAAAGCAAATGCTTGAGGAAATTGGGCACAAGCTAAATCCTATCCCCATCTGTGGTGACAATCAAGGTTCTCTCTTTATTGCAGAAAACCCAGTCACTGAGAAACAATACAAACACATTCTCATCAAATACCATTATGTACACAATGCAGTGATGACTTTCAAGCAGGTTGAATTGTTTTATATCCCTGGAGATGAAATCCAGCAGATATTTTCACCAAGAACCTTGGACATGTCAAGTTTGAGAAATTTCACCCACAGCTTGGTTTGGAGTTTCATAACCTCGCCTTTCCTTCTGGATCGTGCGATTGATCTTTTACTTCGGTCTTACAATACTACAGTATATTAGACCAGGGGGAGTGTTGAATGATAGGAGTAGTATTTACCATACTCATATAATTGTTCACACATTCACTGTACTTAAGTACAAACTCAGCTGAGCTGAGTTCTAATCACTTCTTGATCCCCAACTACTATGTTCACCGTTACCTTGCTTAGTCAGCAGGTAAGTACGCTTTGCATAACTCTAGCCAATACATGCGCTAGTTCAACAAGGAGTTCCTTATTGTGGGTGTCATAGTTGAGTTCTGGAGTGGAAAGCATCCATGAGTAGAAGGCGACAGGCTGAATTTCATCATCTGGGCAGTGGATGGAAAGAATGCCGGCTATAGCATAATTGGAGGTGTCAGTTTCTATGATCAACAGAGCATCCGGAACCCAATGGGTAAGAATCGGAGCGGTGGTGAAGGCTTCCTTCAGGTTGTGGAAGGTGGAGCAACAGTTGTCTGAGAAGTTCCAGGGAATATCTTTGCGGGTTAGGCGGGTTAAAGGACCAACAATGTTGGAGTAGTTCACTATAAAGTGGCAGTAGAAATTTGTGAATCCGAGGAAGGATTGGATATCCTTGACCTTCTGAGGTTCCAGCCATTCCTTCACAGTCTGAACTTTGTCCAGAGACATAGACAGACTGGAGGGAGAGATGTTATAGCCTAGGTACTCAGTGGTGTCAGTGGACCATTCGCATTTTTCTGGCTTAGCGTAAAGTCTGTGTTTGTGGAGTCATCGGAGGACTTCTCGGACATGCTCTTTGTGGGAGGCCTTGTCCTCGGAGTAGATAAGGATGTCGTCCAAGTAGACTATGATGCAAACATCTAGAAGATCAGCGCAGATGGTGTTTACAAACCACTGGAATGCTGCAGGGGCATTGGTAAGACCAAATGGCATGACTAGCCACTCATAGGAGCTGTAGTGCATCTGGAAGGACATCTTCCATTCATCTCCCTTGGCGATGTGGACTAGATGGTACACATGCTGGAGGTCAATTTTGGTATAGATCTTGGCATGGCTTGGGGTGTCCAGGAGGTTGGAGATACAGGGAAGTGGGTAGTGGTCTTTCTTCATGATCTTGTTGAGTCCTTGGAAGTCAACACAAAGACAGAGTGAATCATCCTTTTTGTAGACAAAGAGGACTGGAGCAGCGTGAGCGGAGGAGGAGGGACAGATGAAACCCATTGCTAGGTGCTCATTGAGGAACGTGCAGAGTGAGCCGAGTTCAGAAGGGGAAAGGGAGTAGGTGGTGCCCAGTGGAGGGGATGCTCCTTTCTCAAGGTCAATCTTCAGATCGTGTTCGCAATGCGGAGCAAGCATAGAGGCCTTGCTCTTGCTGAACACGTCAGGGAAGTCGTGATATTCCAGAAGGACAGTGAAGAGGTCGACCTGTTCTGGAGGAGTGAGGGAAGCGGAGTGGAGATCACTCTCCTGGGGGCAGAGTTGCAGGCTAAACTGAATGGAGCCCTCGAGGCGACAGGCCAGTGCGAAGGCAGGTGCACTGATGAGTACAATGGGCAGAGCCTTGCGATCAGAGAAACATGGTGGATCAGGGGTGGGGTCAGCTGGAAGAAGTGGTTCCAGAGGCTGTGGAGGAGAGCTTGGGGGTGCTGGCACACTCTGTTCAGGTGCACAGAAAGAGATACTGCTCGTAACCCAGTCAATCAACAGATTGTGTTGGGTGAGCCAGTTGTGTCCTAGAACAAGGGAACAGGAGGAGTCCACCAGAGTGATGTAAAATGTCGTCGGAGTGATATCACCGGTTGGAAAACGGATGGAGAGATTGATGGCTCGTGTAATGGTGCTGTTGGATGTTCCATTGAAGAGGTGGAGTTGAAGTGGGGGCATGGGGTAGGTAGAAAGTCCATGTTTATTAACAAAGGAAGTATCAATAAAACAGTTGGAGGAGCCAGAGTCTACAAGCGTGGGAAACAGAGAGATCAGATATGATACTAAAGCGATGGAGGGCATAAGCAACTTAGGATCGGAAAGAGTGGATGCATTGAGATGGATCTCCTTGAGTGTACAGGTGGGTTCAATGCAACCTCCAGTCCATGTGGAGTCACGGAGGTCGCAGGCTATTTTTTTGTCTCCGAGGTGGAGGCCTCTGGTTTAGCTTCTGGAGTTGTGGTCGCTGTGCGGCCCTTGGCTGCCCAAGACATAGACTTGGGACAGTCCTTAGCCATGTGGCCAGCGAGACCATAAAACATGCACAGTTTGTTATCAAACCGGCATTTGTGCTCCTCATTGGTTAGCTTGCCATCTTTACCTAATTTAGATGACAAGTCTGGTTTCGGAGCTGCAGAGGTGGATGCTCCTTTGCCCTTTGACTCCTTAGAGTCCTTGGAGCCACTGTTGAAGGGGCGAGGGGTGGAAGGCGTGGGAGTGGAGGGTTTGTTGGACTTGGGTGTGGAGGATTGGTTGGTGTTCTTCATTTGACGGCTGATCTTGGACTTGTGCTCCCAATAGCATGTGTTGATTGCCTGAGTGAGAACTCGGAGTTCGGAGAGTGTTGGGGGTTTACCAACGTGGGGGATTTCATCTTTGATGTGGGCTGGCAGTCCATTGTAGAAATGGTGCTGGAGGGCACCTTCTCCATATCTGCAGACTTGCAAAGCAATCCTATTGAACTCAACAACATACTTGTTGATATGCTGAGTGTCCTTCCTGGACAAGTGGTTGAGCTGGTGCTCTGCATCTTCGACAGGGTCATGTGGACCGAAATTGGTCTGGAGTTCAAGGACGAACTCCTTGTAGTTGTCCATCCAGTAAGAACGGAGCGTGGGATCTTCCATCTGGAGGAGGTCCAGTTCGAACCACTTCAGAGCCATACCCTTAAGGTATGATTAGCACAGTCAGTAATGAAAGCCTTGGGACGGTCTTGGAAATTTAGTTCACATTGCACTAGGAAAACCCAGAGTTTGTGGGGTTCAGTCCCGTCAAACTGATCTGATTCTTGGACTTTAGTGCAGGGGGTAGAGTTGGAGGCAGGACGACATGTGGAGCAGGCAAGGCCTTGAATGGCACTCGTGAGAAGAGCAAGGGTGTCTCGAGGGACATGCTCATTGTCGGAGTCATTAGGATTATTGTCATTGCCAGGAAAGTAGGGGTCATCGTCAAACAGGTCATCTCCAGGATCTGGGTCACCCAGAGCATCACCGTCCTCAGGGATGTGGAAGTCCTGCACTCTTTGGCTCGAGCGCTGGCTTGGCTGAGAGGATGATTTCATCTTGTTATCATTGAGGTCAAGCTCAACAATGCATGCTCCAGGAGTCGGAGACTCCAGAGCGGGACGTGCCTGAGAGGCGGATGGTGTATGTCATGTGGAGAATCCGCGGAATTGGTCGACAAGTTTTGGGCTTCAATGACTGCTTCTGAAGATGCTAAGGGGATTGTATCAGGGAGATGGCGGAGGGTTTGTGCCTAGGGCGCGGGTTTGGGATCTGGTAGTGTGTGTAGCCATAGGTTAGACTTGTAACAAGTGGGAGTTCAAATATACTGTTAAGTACGGATAAACTCCGAGGGGAGAATGAACTCCAGAACTCCAGAGTTACCTTAGTAGACAGGACTTGGCTTCACCATGTGTGGTGTGCCCTTGTTAGGAGTCCTGTTGTCCCAGAATTTACTGAGGGTCAGAGGTAGACTTAAAACGTACTAGACGTCAAGTCGAGTGGAGGGTACAGAGAAGAGTCTTCGAGACTTGAGTGGAGAGAAGGAGTTAAACTATGTTGATATTTGAACTAAGGAAATACAAGAGTTGTTCAGGGAGTTTATATACTTTGGAGTCATAGAGGGTTTAGTAATGGAGGTGGAGTTGGTTTGTAAGTAAAGGTGTCAGAGGTAATGTAAAGCCAGAGCTGTGTTCCTAAGCAGAGCACAGGTACAGAGGAGAACATACAGCGGGACTAGTATATACAGAGATCAAGAAATGGAATGTAACTTATATCGTAAGTCATATGGACAGGGTCCGAAGGTCAGGGGTCACATCTCTAATGAGAACGTGCTGGAGTTCATATGTATAGGAATGGAGTTGGTCCGGAGGACTGGGGTTGGAACTTACAGTCATCCACTGGCACTTTAAATAGTGAATTTGTAAGTTGCACAGAGAGCACAACACCACAAATCTACTGGATCAGAAATGTAGAATGTATGGTACTATAATGCTACTTCTAGACTATAATATATATGAAGTGTAAAATGTTGAGAAACTAGTAGTAAACTTGACTGCAAGAAAAGTAGCTTTATTGTGGTCCACCAGCACTTTAAACAGCTACAAAAATGGTATATCAGTGGTGGCAGAGCTGATCTAAGCATTATCCGATGATATTGCAGTGATCACTCATCGCATCCTCACTCCCACCTTCAGACTGCATGCCCTCATTGCTGTCATGCTCATTCTCACCCTGTGCTTCAACTGTCACGCCACTCTTAGCCCAGAGCCTTTGGGGTGCTCCCTTCAACTTGCCCCGCTTTGGCCTTGCCCAGCCAACTCACCACTTCTCATCCTTTGCAAGGTCTCTTTCTTCCTCCCAAAGGTGCAATTGCTCTTGGTAAGCCTCTGTGTGCTCCTTGTTTCTCTGTTTATGTGCTTCATCTGCCTCTCTCCAGGTTGCTATTAGCTCACTTTGAGCTTCCTTTCACTTCCACCAGTTCTCATGTTCAACTTTGTCCTTCTCTGTTGCAGCAACTTGCTCATTGATGAGCGTCCGGAATGTCTCACTCGTGAGTAGCTTTGGTAGTCCATCAGCATTAAGTTTTCCTTTCTTCTGCTTCTTCTGCTTGTGTTACTTGACGTGTTACTTGACACATCACTTGACATGCTACTCAGGTAAGCCACTTCCTTTTATGGCATATCGCACAGATGAAGTGCTCATTGTGTTCGCTTAGCCCTCCTCAACTGGCATCATGTTGGCATGACTAGTGGCCTTTGATTTGCACCTCATGTAGCTTGACAATTCTGAATAGACCTATGCACACTTATTTTACATTTTTTCATGGTTCTGGCTTGCTTCTATGGACCACAAATTATCGTTTACTGCTATTTTCAGCAGAAAATACAGATCACCTTATTCTTAGATGGAACAAATTTACTGAGAATTATTGTACATGGTTCTATTGAATGCTATCCTCATCTTACTTGAGTTTTTATGTGGATCAAAGGCAATTGTTGCTCATTAAAAATGTTTGTTTAAAGTGCCAGTGGTGTTTAAAGTGCTGGTGGATGACTGTACTGGATTTCCGGGATATGACACAAACCTGCTCAAGAAATAATGCTAGACATTAAGATTGTGCCACAGTTGCAAAAGAAAAACTTCACACTGACTAAAGCCCTTCTGGACTCAGGGGCTAACATCATCTTCATCAACAAAATGTGGGCTGTGGGCAATGAATGACCTCACCAATCTAGGTATACTGAAACCTGTGAGAAAGGCCAAATGTAGTAATTAGCTGGCAAATAGCTTACATAAACATACAATCGATCTGTCTGGGCTAGACTTGCTTGGAAGATAGTAGTTACTAGTCATAGTCATTTTCTCCACTGTAAAGCACATGCATAATTCGAGTATCATCATTCAAGTAATCTGATTCCCATTCCTCTGAGACAGACCTGGAGTCAGGCACTTCCCACTCCAGTTCCTCACCATCCCAGTAAGAGAGCAAAAACTCTGCATTGGGATCATTGTCAAACATCTGAGTGACTGTAAGACTGTTTCATAGTTGACCTTGGGATGGAGGCAAGGCAGGCATTGCAGAGGCAGATGAGTTAGTTTGAACAGCTGAGTGAGGTTCAGTCCCAGTGATGTTAGATGGGCCTTGGACATGGGAATATGTATGCCCAACACTGAGATCCCAGTGATACCTGAGTAGTATGTCATGATCTACAAATCTTAGTATCAACATAAGCCATGATCAGGCAGAGATGAATGGCTCTTACCTGTTAACATAATAGTACTTCCAGTCTTCTGAATTGTGTGCAATGGATGACATTGTAATCTGTTCTCAGTGGGACTTTCCATGTTGGAAAGCAGGTAAGAGGTGACAGCCTCTTAGTACATCTACCAGGTCCACAAAGTCAGATGATATTGGATCATTCATTTTGACAAATCTCAAAGCATCAAGGCCATGTAAATCTTGTTGTGGGACTCATTTGAACCACTGCACATGTATAGAAGTCCATTTGCCATGGCAGGTAGTCCATTATTCCTGGGCCAACATACTAAATGTTGGTGTGGTACATTCTGATGATCCTGGTGTAATAAAATGGATCATGATCATGCTTGGAATCTTGATGGTGAAGCATCAGGATGTTATGGTGTTCAGTGTTTGGATTGAAGATATCTTCAGCATGACAAATATTATATGTTGTATACTGTAGTTGGTCTGAAGGATATAATGTTGATAAAGATGATCATTTTTGAGGATCATGTGGCCTGTGTTGACATCCAATCTGAGGCCATCATTGAGCCTGGCAGTCAATGAAGGATTCATATTGGGATCTAGTTCAGACCCAGACTTTGGGGTGTGAATTGCCACAATGTAAGGGCAAAGATGGCATTTAAGTTTGAGCACAAAATCCTATATTTATGTTAGAATGATCTCAACAATATGCTGAGCACTAGTCACCTTAATAACTGGGTTGTTAGAGTTTTGTAGCATAAATGTAGGAAGGTGTACAGAATGATTTTGTGATTTTGCAATCAGATAGCCTTCCTCAGGCTTGTTAGGAATGCTTTCTGAAGTTTGGAGCATGGCATTGACTCACTCACAGATTTGCCATATGCATAGTTGGTGTCTTTCAATCTGAGCAAGCTGACAAATGAAATCCTTGCAGCTAGTCCAAAGGAATCTTCTTTTTGCAATGCAATGCTCTCATTCACCCTGTAAACAAATGTAAATGAAGATGTTTAAACTTGGAATTGAAAATTCATACAAGTTGCATTGAATAGGAATCAGTGGTCCTGTATCATTGGATGATCAACACATAATCACCAAGGGCATGGAGCT
>JBBPQN010000034.1:0-39764 GCA_038092575.1 Boletus subluridellus | reverse complement strand
CCACTACTCCTACCAAATGACCATATTTGGTTATGTCTGAAATAGTAACTATGAGAGATATGTTGTTTGGTTCACCACACTTCCTCCCTTGACTGTGGACATATTTGGCATATCTAGAAGGCATATACTGTATACACCAATATCTGACTGCTATATTGTGCCTTTATGTGTTATACAACAGCATAAATAAATAATAAGGCACTTTCTGCACTGCAATTTATTATAGGCTGGAAAATAGATATATTCATAATGTATGTAATGCTATGAGCCCCTTGCACATATATACATCCATCTTCCATTAATTTTACAGGATCCTCTGACCATTGTGGAAGCTTGTATAAATTGATACAACACACAGGAGGCATGGGAAAGTGTGCGAAGGTATGGGAGATTTACTATAAAACATATCTCTATATACCACACAATGTGTTTTCTGCTGTACAAACATAATAGACTATGATCTGAGTATGTGTGGAACATTGCTAGCTGAAATTCTCCATGGTTGTGACCAGCAAAATGTCACAAATGCGAAATTATTTCATTGAGTGACCATACAGTGTACATATTGTGTCACTGATACTCATAATGTTTTTCATACAGTTTGTAGTTCTCCTATATCCTTGCTCCATTTAATCAGATCTGGACAATCAGAGGCTGCAGGTAGATAGCTTAATGTGCCTACATTCATTTGCAATAATTTATGTGCTTATCAGACCAGTGAATCAGTGGTGATATGTGTCAAAAGCTGGGGTACTACCCCATGTTCTAAAGGTGCAAACGTAAAGAAGATGAAAACTCATAAGGATAATGACTGCTCTTTAGTCCTAGAGTCTGGGCAGTGTAAACAGTCTAATCCAAGTGTTGCAAGTGATCTTGAGTGAACACTGGCAGGACTTGACTTGGGATACACCAAACCAAAAATAATAAAGAAAAGAGGAGAGTAAAGAGTAAAGGTGATGTCTTTCTTAATGCACTTGCAAGAATGTAGGTTGCAAGGCACAAATGGATTAGACTGAAGGAGCTCAGTTGACTGCTACTACTTTATATATGTTACAGGTTGGTGCATGGACCATAGGGTCCATGGGAAAGACTATTTGATATGTATAGATAGATGAAAGAAGTATTTGTAAGAGGAGGAAATTGATGATGGGAAGAAAGAAATGGAAATTAATAAGGCGTGTGTGCAGTGTGTTTGTCTAGACCATAGGTCATGTGTAGTTTCCCATGGTCATGTACACATCATGTGACTTCAAAGTCTGAAGGATGTAAAGTATGTGCTTTGTAGTGCTAAGTTAAAAAGTTTGAAAATAATGATACCATAACAGAAGGGATGGCCTTATGACCTGGAGCATCAGCTCACAAGAGACAACTGAACACCCATCATGCTGGCTATACCACCCAAATGCAGTTGCATCCTGATGCTGAGCAGGCCCAAGGGCTCCTTTCAGCTGTTCAATCTAGCCTGGATGAACTTGATGGAGTTGGAGGTGAACTTCTCTGAAGACCACAACATCTTCAAGACAGCCCTAAGGCTCTGTTTAGGCCTTGAAATGCTCATAGTATCCAGTCATTGCTGCCATGATTGCTGCCCCACCCACCATTACTGCTGTTGCTGCCCTGCTGATTTTCCCATCCCCACCCTCTGTTGCTACCCTGCCACTTCCACTTCACTGACATACCCCTTTATCCACCACAGCCTCACTACCCTATACACCAGACTGGATGATGTGCTCAGCAACCTTCTCCAAATGGCCATGCTGCCTGCATTGTATTTCCTGGAAATCAGGGCCATGACCTTCAGACAGCATGGTGACCTTTCCACCTTCTTAGCCCACTGCAACTGTTGGGTGGGGTGGGTCAAAGTGATGGCAGGAGATAGAAATTGGACAGAGGAGAAGGAGGGAAATGTGAGAGTGGTGATGTTATGACCAACATAACAATGGAACACCAATGCATAGTTGGAGTTTGTCCCAGGGTCTGTTCAATGTAGAATAGAGCACAATCACCATCCTAGGTGGATTGTCTGAAGATTGCTCTTACAAGAGAGACAATGGTGAAGCGAAGAATGAAGCGAGAGAGCTGGCTTGCTTCTCTCGCCAGCAGTGAACTCCAAAATATATGGTAGATTGTGTAGGTTCAAGTTAAAGAAGGAATACAGGTGGAGACCAAATATATATACTGCCTGGAGTCGTTTAGGGCAGGTGAGTCAGAGTGAGAAAGTAGCATAAGGGGAGGCACTATCATGTGTGTGAGGCAAGAAACACATTGCATATAAAAGGCACATGACGGAAGGGGGGCAGTGTCCTCGGAAGGAAACAGAAAGAAAAGGATCAATAGAAGGCGGTGTCAGGAGGAAATGGATCAGAGAGGCTGTCCTTGAATGCAGTGTCAGACACTGCATATTCCTGCAAGGAAGTGATGATGTTGTCCCAGAGGGAAGACCCAGGGTAGTCCATGGGTAGGGTGGGAGAAAAAGAAGGGGGGGTATCACCACTCATAACAGGTGATGCCTGTTGCATCCTGGACACACATCAACCAGTGCATTTATTATGAATCTGAGTCTGAGTCCAATAGCAGTGATAACAGTTAGTAGAAAATATTTTTTCCTCCTTTACATGCCTGTAGTGCATTCCAGTTATGTTAGATTACACTTCACCTGACTATAGAATTCTTTTTGGCTTGGGTTGTCCTTCTGCAACATTCTCTGCTTTGAGGATGTTTTGCCTGCCTTAGGTACCCATGGTGTAGTCTCATACTTGGTGTGGGTGCTGCCTTGCTATACAAGGTTCTCTCCCATATTGAATTCAGCCAGATCTACTTCTCAGTGACGTTGCCAGTTGTTGTTTGATTGCATGGCAGGTTATTTGTTTTATGGCTGTCACTTTCTTGATGAGTCTTGGCAACAAGGATATTGAATGCATGATATCAGATGCTAAGCAGTATACCATGTCCAATAGGACCCATCATGATCTCATTATAGGGGCAAATGAGGTTGGATCTGTTTTCTCCGATTATAGGAATTAAAATATAAAATAAAACAAAAAAGGTCTACTGTAGTTCTGTGTTTTGCTAATAAACTCTTCCTTCTTGTTTGGTCACCCTGGGAATACTTCATCCAGTAAAGCATGGCAACCATGCAGGTCCATTGCTGCAGCACAGGTTGGGGTGTGAATATAGCAGACCTGTCTTTTGAAAAGTCAACAGTTTGGAGTGAAATATTCATCACCAGGAATGTGATTCCATCTTCAAGAATGCAGGGTGCTTTTGCTGGTGTTCTCTTTACACTTGTCACATGGGTGACAAGTATAACCTGCATGATACAGCTGAGAGGTTAGCTTCCAATTCCTGGCAAGCTATGCATCCATGGTGGCAAAACATTCCACCTCTACTATCAGATATGTACTTGTCTGCAAAGAAAGGTGGGGACTCGGCTTAAAGCAGTTGAAAAATTGTAACAGCATGAAGAATATATTTGGGTAATGTTCCAAGGAACCATGATAGCAGGCTGGCCATCAGGCTATTGGCCAGCATCACTGGTTGAATATAGCTGTGGTGTACTCTCTGACACTGAGGTCCCTCTGCATATCATTCTTGTACCTTACCAGTTGTCTCCCAGGTATAGAGTTGCCAGGACTGAACCCACTGCCTAGGGACATGATGGCACAAGTTGTCACATAAATTCCTACCATGTGCAATCCACCTCAAACCCTCAACCTTCATCCACAAAAACAACCCCCTATTAACCAGTCTCTTTTCCTTCTCAACTGACCCCCCATGCAGCAACTGCCAGTAGGCTACATGGACACATCTTTATGGAGTACTTGCCCAATGACCTATACTTCCAGCCAATGGTCAGACAGGCTCTACTTCTGGTGTGAGTCCATTGCCTATGGAGGGTGGTGGCATTTTGAATGCCCCAACTTTGGCATTCTTTGGATGCCATTCAAGATCTTGGCACAGAGGAACTGGACTCTTTGTGTTCAGAGAGTATAAATTTTTACAGGAGTTGGCTTTCAAGATCAGGAAACCTTCCACTATTGCTGGGGGTCTCATTTTTGGAACACTCCTTGCTGAGAGAGGAGTGGCTGCAGGCTGTTTAGTGCTATAGGGAGTACTTTCAGCAACTGTGAATCATGGACAGATCTAGGCTGGATCTCAACCTACTGCTTGATAGAACATGGCTGCTAAAGCACCTTGTGATCAAAGCATGGTCCCAGGAGAGCAACCTGACAATTGTGCAACTCCAACCCTGCCTCCATACCCTTGTTCTCAACCTTCTTTATGTCTTGCCAGTTACATTTCTCAATGCTAAGTGGGCCAACCTCATTCACCTCACTGTGAGGCTCCAGGTCAATGCCAGCATTAGCTATGAAGTGGATGAGTTTCTCTGCCTTCTCAACTCCTGCCCCAATATGGAGAGGCTGATCTTCAGCCCTGTCTCTGTGAGCAGCCTTCACCAACCTTTATGCTCACATCCCACCCTTCAGGAGCTCTCCATCATCTTCCACAACAGTGAGACACTTGAAGACCCTCTTTCCATGCTCAGGTTGCCTGGGCTGCTCCTTCTCAGAGTGCTATATAGGTTGGAAAGTGACCTAGAGGATGTGCTTGTGTCAGATGAAGAGCTCAGTCCCTTCATGCTTGACAGCCCTGCATATTCAAGTGAACAAGAGCCCTTTTCTGCCATGGAACTACAGTATCTCAGCACATGTGCATCATATGGGTGAAAGGTGGCAACCAATTCTTTGCCATGCTGGACCTATGTTGGACAAATGTAACACACCTAGATATCAAGGTCAGCAGCAGCACAGGCATCTTGGGCATGGTCCTCATACTGTACCTGAACCTTCAAGTCCTCTTTCTTTATAGCCACCATTGCACTGCCTCTTGCACATTGCTATTATTAGTTAATAGTGTAAACTAAATATCTCCTATCTGATCTAATATAAGATAAGTCTATAATACTTTCTTTCTGTACTTAAATTTTAAATTTTAAATGTTATTAGGTATGGTATCTTATCTGTTTTATAATATGTTGGAGATATATTTATATTATATTTATTTGTAACTATAATTGGGCCTTCAATAATGTTGTATGCAATCATGCCATCCAGTGTGATAACTGGGAGAATTGAGTAGTGTGCACCACATACAAAGTATCACAGGCCATGGCAATGCTGTCCTTTGACTGATCACCTACATGGACGAGAGGATATGCACCAGTCTTTTGCAGCTTTGTTGACAAACAGGAGCATGTTTGCATCCAGCACTTCTGCTGCAATGTGATTCATGTAAATTGCATGCAAGTTGTCATTCTGCTCAGCAGCAGAGAAAGATATTGATTTTGATGTGAGCTGGAGGTGCTGCAGAGCATGGGAAATGGTAGAGACTGTTGCATATACATTGCGCTTCTTTCACAACTCATGCTGGAGTTTGTTGAGATAAATTGTGTTGTAATGTTGAACCACATTTTGAATAAATAAAATATTTGCCATGCTGAGGATGTGATGGCACCCAATAATGTGGCTGTATGTATGTGGGTTGTAGATGATGTCAAACCTTCTGTAGAAGTTGAGAGTCTTGTATACAAGTGTTTTCTTGACACCAAGAAGGTCACATATCTCTTTTGCAGTGTAGCCATTGAAAAAAAGGGTAGGAATGTGGGATTTTGTGTTGTTGGATATGATGTGGATTGGCATGGGTGGTAGTGTGTGGGCCAGCAGTGTGCATGACAAAGCCATCTTGGCTCAGGTGAGTTCAGGGTCCTAACCCAGCAGTATCTGATGTGTCACATTCTCAAATCTATTTTCCACATTGTTTTGCAAATGGCTGTAATGGAGAAAGCCATGGCCATGAGACATCAGGCTTGCCTACCGCCATCCTTCTGGCAAGATGTGGTAGAGACCATGGTTCATATTTATGACCATCAATGAATGCATCACCTTAATTGGTCTACACCAATATTCAAATGGAATGGTGACCAACCAGATGTGTCATACTTTAAAGTTTTGGCTATAAAGCCTTTGTCCTCATACCAAGAGATGATAGACCAAACAAGCTTCACCCAAAAGCAGAGGAAATTATTTTTATAGGCTATGAATCCAGAACAAAAGAATATCATTTCTGGAGCACCATGAAGAGACATGTAGTTATCTCTTTGACTGCCACTTTCAACAAGTTCAAGTTTCCTAGGTGTTCCAGGGAGAGTAACAAACCTCTGTTATCATTTGAAGTTCCAACACTTGGCAAAGAAAATCCACAGGAAGATCATCATGATTTGAGACCATCTTTTATTGCACTGCCCAATGAAGATGCTCCAATGGTGTCAATACCAATTTATATACTAGAAAATCCGATTCCCAATCTAGATCCACCAGGAGGCAATCAATGGTGACCTTCTTCTCCATCTTCATCATCAGACAATGAAGACATGCTACCACCATTATCACCTCAATTCCAACATAGGCAAGACTCAGATGTCTCTATGGATTCTCCGGGAAATGTCAAACCTGAGAGACCATATTGTCAGAAGGAACAACCTGCTACACCTTTGAAGCCCTCATTTCATTTTCCACAACCACAGAGACCTTCTCCACCAAGACTTTCTATAGGTAGACAGCAAAGGGGAGATAGTTCAGATGGAGACAATAGATCAGCCTTTGAAAATCACCAACAACAACATCCACAGGACAGATGGTGGAAAGGCATGAGAATCCCACCATTAGGTAAAGGCTTAGGTTGTGTCCCACATTCTTTAAACTGACCAATCCCTATTTCCATAGCATATGCTGTTAAGATTGAGATAACTCCAGAACTCTGGAGTTGTCTTGTCAGACAGGACTTGTTATGGTTTTGTGACCTGTGTCACCCGTGACCTCCCCACAACCACGTGCTGCTGGCAGCACCACAACTTTCCCCTTGACTCTCATGGCTATGCCATTGTATTACCAGATCGTACTTGATGATCAAGACTTGTGGCTACCATTTCCCTTCATAATGGACAATCCCCAGCCTTATGCCTAGGATGGGCTCTTGACTCAAGACTGGACATTCACCCATGGACGATGAGTTCCCTTTCATCACAAGGACTCCGTGGATATCACCTAGCGACTGGATATTCCCCCAGACATTTCCGTTTCTGTGTAAACACAAGGCCTGGATCTTCCCTGATCTGACTCCCCACAGTTGGGCTGTGGCTTATTGCCCCACAGATCCGAGATCTCCTGAGCATTGCCTTGTTGATCCTACATGCCCCAATACCTGCCTTGGTGATCCATCATCACCCAAGATACAGCCTCTGGATTGTAGACTCCGATGCCTGCCCTTAACTGGACAGCCTCATTGATCCTAGATCACCTGATCTATTGATCCTACTATACCTGTTCCAGTTTCTCCCGAGTATCATGTGACTTGTGACGCGACGTGTCTTGGATACAGTTATGCCTGCCCTAGATCTCTATTACCATATCAGGTTAGACCAGCCCTAAACTAATGTACTTGTATATAAGTTCAAGCTGAGCTTGAACTGCTCTCTAACCTGAATATACTCATTCATACCCTCGGTTCTCTACTCAACAAGAGATCTTCAGTAGACTCTTCATTTCTTGGACCAGGTGGTCCTCGTATACTCGCTTCCATGCTATCTCTCTCATCATCATCGTTGCCGACATCAACCTTGACTTGTTCATCGTCCTCAAGACCTCTTGAAAAGTAGTGTCCTTGGTTGGAGTCCCAGTGTTGTGGGTAAAACCGTAACAGGACTTGGCTTCACCATGTGTGGTGCACCCTTGTTGGGAGTCCAGGTTTGTCCTGGAATTTACTAGGGATTGGAGTTAGACTTAAGACATACTAGATGTCAAGTCAAGTGGAAGGTAACATAGCAGAGTCTTCTAGACTCAAGCAGAGAGGAGAGGAGTTAAGACTAAATTGATATTCAAACTAAGGAAAGGATACAGGAGTAACAGAGGCTTATATACTTCAGAGTCATAGAGGGATTAGTAATGGAGGTAATGTATGTAAAGCTGGAACTGTGCTCCTAAGTAAAACACAGGTTCAGAGGGGCACTAAGAGCAGAGCTAGTACATATGAACTCCAGCACATTCTTGCTAGAGACACGACCCCTGATCTTCGGACTCTGTCCATATGACTTACAATATAAGTTATGTTCCATTTCTTGATCTCCATAAATACTAGTCCCACTGCATGTTCTCCTCCAAACCTGTGTTCCACTTAGGAACACAGCTCTGGCTTTACCTTACCTCCAACTCCTTACTTGCAAACCAGCTCCACTCCATTAGTAATCCCCTACGACTCCATAGTATATAAACCTCCATAACTCCTATACTTCCCCTCAGTTTGAATATCAACTTAGTTTAACTCCTTCTCTTCACTTGAGTCTCAAAGACTCTCCTCTGTATCCTCCACTCAACTTGACGTCTAGTATGTCTTAAGTCCAACTCTGACACCTCAGTAAATTCCAGGACAATAGGACTCTTGACAAGGGCACACCACACATGGTGAAGCCAAGTCCTGTCCACCAAGACAACTTCAGAGTTCCAGAGTTCATTTCCCCCTCAGAGTTTACCTGTACTTAACAGGATGCTTGTGTTGATCTCAAAGGTGATGCTGTTCATGAGCATGTCACTTATGAGGGAGATGTTGAAGGCAGAGCCATTGTTGTTCTTAAGGTTATTGTACCATCAGCAGTGGATGCAAGATGCATGGTGCAGGGTGATTTTGTCACCATTCTTGTTGACACAGATGGGGTGGTTTTCAAGGTTCCAGAAGAATTCAGCAAGAGCATTGACATGTTTATCTGGCCAGGAAGCTTGTTTAATGTGATGGAGGAAGCCATTCTTGGCTTGAAGTCATTGAAACTGAGGTCATGATCTGTGTGGGTGAGGCATGATGTTTGATGGAGGCAACTGGGCAGAGCGTGAGGACATTGTGTGAGTTGGTGATGCTGAAGGTGTCTTCCACTTGTGATTTGTGGTTGCAGGCTGCTTTGGTGCATCCTTCAAGTGAGAAGTAGCAGAGTTCCACAAATTTGTAGGTTGAAATCTTCTGTAGGGCATACTGGGATGGTCTGGGGGGAATGAAACTGGGAGGGGGCCGATTTTTGTCGAAGTTACTGATTTTGGGTTTCTTCTTCTCAGCCTCTTTCCTTTCCCTTTCAGCCTCAGCTTCTTCAATTCTCTTTTGGTCTTGTTCCCTTTGCCTGTGCTTGAGTCATTCATGCTCAGCTTTCCTGGCTTCTGCTTGGCATTCTAGGTTCCAGGCTTCAACACACAGTTCATGTTCATCATTCCAAGCATTGACTAGACCAGTGGATGGCTTGGTCAACATCCTCATTGTAGTTTGCCATCATGGCCTCTCAAATCATATGGTAGGCATTTGCAGCAAAGTCAGGTCTGACTTCAACAGTGTAAGAGAATGACTGGAGGTGGGTTGGAATAAAAGGAGTGTGTGGGATGTGATAAATGGCAAGGATGAGCAAGGTGAGGACAAGCAGTGAGTGGAGACATGGAAGAAAGAGAAATGCATGCCACTTAACGCTGCTCATCTGAAGATTTTCACTATAACTATGCTCATGCCTCGCTGCGTCACAGTGTGACAATCTTACACACAACCATCATGGCTGCACACTCATCTTGATGGCCTGGGGGTGTTTCTTGATCCTGTAATGTTGTCATAGGATCCAGCTGTAGCAGTAAATGAGCCAAGCTTCAGACTCTGGGCCAAATGGCTCTTTTGCAAGAGTGCCAACTTCATGAGGAATGGTACATGCTGAACACAGCAGGTAAGTTATATCTTCACTGTCCAACACCTTTTCCCATTCTTTCTAGGGCTCAGGAAACAATCTCAGCAGTCACTCTCTGCCCTTTGAAATGATGACAATTCTTTTAATAAGATGGATTGCAAGGTGGATGATGTGGGGCTTGAAATACACCAAACCATTATGACCACTTTAAAGCAATCTGGTTTGATGCTGCCCCTACAGTGTTCAATGAAAGCTCCAGGATTGGCCTCAGGTTTCATGCAGATGGAACAACTGTGATGATTAATGCAGTTGGAGAGAGTCACTGCATCAACCTATCCAAAATTGGAGAAGAAGCCCAACAGATTCTATCTGAGGTGGAAGCTTTGATTCTCAAGTGGCTTCCTGAAAAAGCATCACATGTTCTCTTTCATTTCTATGATCTAGCCAACTTTTCTGACAACCTTGGTAACCAATGATCCATCTTTTGTCAACCAGAAAATGCTAAGCTCCTTCAAGCAAAACAGAGTGTGGTGAAGGAGCTACTCCTTCACTCCTTCAATGGCAAAGAGGAGCAAATATATCAGTGGCTGCAGGGCAACAACCACATACTCTCACTATTCATGGTGTCTGTCGTTCTCACCTGCGGGATCCCACCATGAGCTTTCCAGTTTGTGTCTTTGCAGTTTGACCAGTGTCACACATCAGGTGCCAGTAGAGGTCTATTTCTGATTGATGGTCACCTTGTGATTGGTAAACCCATTGCAAAGCAATCTGGGAAGTCCTGATAGAAATGCCTGTGGTTCTTATCTCCCTCACTTGCATTCTCCTTGATGTTCTACCTTGGTATCCTGTGTCCAATTATCATTGATTGTGTGGTCATCCTCAGAAAGGACATAATGCAACAAAATACCCACATCTTTTGCTATACAATTCCCAAGATGTCTGGTTCTCATTTCTGGAATGGCAACAAGCTTAATCAATGGTTGCAGCTCCATACTATGAATTTGGACATTGCTCTCTCCATTGCCACCATACAACAACTTTATACAGCATTCTGTCATCAGTACTTCCCAGGTCTTTGCAATCCTGGATATCAAGAAGACTCCCTGTTGGACAGACAATCGCAGCATCAATTTTATACTGGCAAGTGACATTATGGGAAAATCTTATCCTTATTACCCATGCTATCCATGTGGATAGTAAGGCATGACTTCCTTTTATGGAAAGGTGTGGATTTCTTTCATGGCAAGTGTAATTCCTTTCATGGCAAGCATGATTCCTTTTATGGGAAGTGTGACAGACATGAGTTCATTTGCCTGTCAAAACACACATTGCATGAAAGCATGTCTTCATTGACACAGCCGCCATGAATTAGTATACATATATACTAATGTTGCACAATGATCTCTTGCATGGAAACATATATGACAAACACTGTGAAGTTGATTCACCACTGACACAGCCATAGAAATTAGTATATGCATATATACTAATAATTCGTTCACACCATTGAAAACAAGAGTCACACAAAACAACATGCATTCACTGGCACAAAACTTTCAATGATATGACAACCACTAGTACAAGTACAATCATTCAAGTTTCATGCTAGACTACTTGCTGAGGTCCATGTCCTAAGAATTGAATATATCCATATCTCTGATGATGCCATTCTACCAGTCATCCAACCCCTTCTGAATCACATCCTTGATGATGGCATTGTTTTTCCATGTGGTCAACAACCACATGAAAAGCTTAGAGTTGTCAGGAAATTTGCAACAGTTTCTCATCCACATTGTCATGATGGAGGATGTGAAGAGTCCTTGGAAAGTGCATCATACACCCTAAATATCACCTTCACCAACTGGAAAGCCTTGAAGTCAGGCATGGGCATGGAATCTCTGTTGGTGATCACATGCAGAATTTGCTGCCACATGTCAGCAGTACAGTTTTGCTGTTCCTTGGTTTTCAACATGGTGTGCTTTGCCATCAAGAAATCTTTCCCAGTGTCCAATGTGTCCAACTGATCATGGCATTTCTGCTTGGTCAGACATGAAGAGATATTGTGTCCAGACTCTGGTGTGCTATGTTTGTCTAGATCGGATTAGTATATATGTATGTAGCACAAATGACTTGATTACATACCTACTTCTGTGTGATAGTAGCATTCAGGTGAATGCCACTTCCCATGCCACAATGGCCATGCCTCCTCCTGACCTCTCCCTTTCCTTGACTTTTTCTCAAATACCACAACTGACCCTCAAAATGACCTGAACATTGACCCAGGACACCCACTTACCATATCTAACAGAGCCAACATCAATCAGCTCAGTGGTTGGCTCACGCTAAGTCATTCTTTCTTGCCACTCATATGCCAATATATTCCTATCTCCACAGCTCTGCAGACACAACCCACACCCCAAACTGGCATCTAACCTTGAGCCTAGGACCTAGATGAGTTGTCTGCAAAAAGAACTGGGGCGTCTGCTATCCTTGTTGATGAGTTACAGATGAATTTCCTACTGTATTGAACACCTATACATGTTAGTGTACAGGTTTCAGCCAACTCCATCTGCTCTTTCAAAGGTTGTTATTAAACCATTCCATCCTTTCAATGCCATTCACTGAGTCACACCTCTGTAGATCATGCAGCATGGGTCCAAACATCTCCTTGGTCTGCTTATTGTTGAGGGCACTGAGGCAATCTATGGGTCTCCAGCACATGACATTGAAACTTGAGTTTTGGTCACATGTGACATATTTTCATGCTCAGATTGAACTCTGACCGCTTTTCTCAAGTTTGCAGGCTGGATTTTGGCATGCCTTCTTATTAGGCATGATCTTTGTTTATTTGTTTGGCATTTCTTGTTGACAGTTGGATTTGCCCGCTTTGCTTTCTCTTACTGACCCATCCAGCATCCATACACCGCCACCCCACACCAGAGCCCTCAAGGTTGCAGGCATATGCCAATCATTCTTTTTGAATGCAAGAGCTGGTTCATCCATCCTGTCTCTTATAGCCACACATTGATGGTTGCAGCACCTTGTCAAGCCAGACCTTGGCATGCCTGGCTGGCTGCACTTCTTTCCCATTTCTACCTCTCCACCTCACCCCATTCCTGCAGCCTGCCCTGTTGAGCCAGACCTTGGCATGCTTGGCTGGCTGCACTTCTTTCCCTCTTCCCTTTTTCTTCCCCCAGTGAGCCAGCCCTTGGCTCACGGGAGTTTCATCTTGGCCAGCCTCACCAAGCTAGACCTTGGCATGCTTGGCTGGCTGTGCTTCTTTCTCTTTTCCCCTCTTTCTCTTCCCAGTGAGCCAGGCCAAGCTTGGCTCATGGGATTTTCATCCTGTTATGGTCAGCCTCATCAAGGCAGACCCTGGCATGCTTGTCTGGCTGTGCTTTTTTCCCTTTTCCTTTCTTCCCCCCTGGCGAGCCAGGCCTTGGCTCATGGGAATTCCATCCCAGCCAGCCCCGTTGAGCTAGGCCTTGGCATGCTTGTCTGGCTATGCCTTTTTCTCTTTTCCATTTCCCTTCTTCATTACAGCCCACTCCTGCCTTGCCCAGCCAGTGCCATGGCTCATTAAACCTCTCTGTCTGTGAGTATTCTCTCAGTCTTGTTGATTCCATTGTTTAGCCAGCTTGAACACATCCCAGCACACCAAACTGCAAGGCCTAAAACCTAAGTCATGCTATACCAATGCCTGTATACACCATGCCAACCAAACCTGTTACCGAATTTGACACCCTTACCTAATCCAACACACGCCTCCTGTTACAGTTGACCCAGATAGGGGTGACCATAGCCCTAATGAACCATTCTTCAAGGGGCAAGAACAGAGCTGGATATTGAGACCCAGGTTATAATAGGCAGGTAGGTCATTTGGGAGTTTGGGTGCTTGAACAGAGGGAGTGATCAAGGGGAGATAGATTCGATGGGATATTTACAAGGATCCAAGGTAGAGTGGTATAGGTGTCAGGGAAGTCAAGACTCCCATACAATGTACAAATGGGGATGGTTAAATAGGTATCATAGCCATGCACAGACCAAGCCGAGAGGGGAAAGACTAGGGTAAAGGGTGAAGGGTGAAGGGTGAAGGGTGAAGGGTGAAGGGTGAAGGGTGAAGGGTCTAGGGTATAAGGATGGTCTAGAAGACTGGGGCAAAGGGCAAGAAGGGCAAGGGGGCTTGTGACAAGGTGACATGGTGCTGAGGTGGTAGAATGGTCAGAGAAATAAAAGAATGGTTGTGGGGACTGTGGATGAATGAAGAGAAAGAAAAAGAAAAGATGGGGGTGGGCAACCCCGGATGAATCATAACACCTCCACACACTCAGCACCAGGTTTTGAGTTCAAAGTACTGAGTACATTCACACACTACCTTTTGCAATGAACTCACCAGAATAAAAGTCCATGTTCTATGGTTCCCCCAATGCTTCCTCTCCCTCTCCAACTTGTATTCTGTTTCTCACTCCATCAGAGACCATGAAACTGGCCAGCATGTTCAACAGAATGCAACATCTCTCTCACACTGATCATTCTTCAGCAAGGTTGCATCAACCACATTTGCTGTCAACTGTAACCATATGATTCTAGAACCCAACTGTTCCAAGCTCAAGACCACAACACTGTTGTTAATACCTGCTTGCGCCATTTAGTAGTAATGGAATCCTCAGCAGAGTCATCAGCCAGGTCTCCATATCTCTCCAGGGGTAACAAGTCTGCACATCTCCAGCAAGCCAGCACACCTGTCACAGTGCCACTTCATTGTGTTGCCTATCCTTGACCATCGCAAGCATTTGCAGTCCCCACTCAACCACATAATGCCTCTTGAAGCCAGCATCAATTCTCAGCGTGGCCAACTCATTTTCAGTGCAACATTGTCAGGTAAACAGGAGCTGGCTCCTAGTACCATCCATGCTGTTTCATCCATGCTTCAGATGGTGGCTACAATCACTGGCATTGCTTCAAGCTGTATGGATGATTCTCCAGTTGTTTCTCCTTATGCATGTACCATGGGCATAACAACCATTTAGGAAAAGTCTGAGGATCAATTTCTCTCTGACATGACATTGGTAGTCATCTTGTTGTGCAGGCATGGTTTTCTGATGTTGCATTTCAGACAAACACTCAGGCCAACTATCGTTGTGAGCATGAGATCTTGACAACCACATCAAGGTTGCTTGTGATCACAATTCTCCTGGGCCTGCTGGAGTCATTGAGGATAATCAAACTTTAGTGATTGAGAAGGGTGTTACTGTGAGTCACATGCCACAGCAGAACATGGTTATTGATTTGCCAGTGTCCCCAAAGATGATAACAAAGCCTACCTCTACTGTAGTGGCACTTGGTGAACCTTCAACCAAGATTTATCATAGCAGGTATCTGAAATCAGAGATTATTTGACATATGACATATACTAATTTTCTCAAAGTTCTATGGAAACATCTCAACTCAGGATGAGTGAAGACCAACAATGTGTTGATGACATGGATAGGTACACAGGTAAACCCTCCTCTGAGTTGTCTTTCTCATTTGTGTTCACACACATGCCCAAGGTGTCTCAGCTGTGGATATTCAAACAAGTATACATGTTACTGATTCGATGGATGACTTCATTGTGGCCAAGAATGCAGTCTCTATACAGTGAACACCATTGGCCAAACCATGTCAGTTGCCTAGGAAAACCATCACAGATGGTACCTTGGACTCATGCTCTAAACAGATTGCTATCGATACCAGGTCATTCACTAAGGAAATGACCCAATTCTGGGACAGCCTGTTCCCATCCCAATCACCTCCCAGGAGCAACCCAGTAGCCAGTTGTCCAATAAACAAACAGTTGGATTGGTTGTGAGAACTTTGTGAGTTTCTTCTGTTTTCATTACTGAGCTGAGCTAACCTGGTTAGCAGAAATAAGCAGAATAGCTCAATGAAAGGTGTAGCCCATCAAGGTGACTGTGCTGAACATGTTGGTGGAGTTGAATGAAACAATAACCTTCAACTGTGTACTTGCCCACTTGGTGAAAATTGGGCACCTCACCTCCCTTGCTCCCTGGCTGGCCCATTGATGCTAGGTAATGCCAGCCAGTATCCATAGCTCAATTTCTAAAAACCCCATCCAAAACCTACCTGAACAGGATGCTAGAATGGAAAATGGTTTAGATTGGCATGCAACAGCATCTGTTGGTGTGACTTAGCATGTGTGCCCCAAAGCCTTCATGTCCAACTTAACAGTTAGAACATGTCAAGCAATATGGTTTAAACCCCTAAGCCTCATGGGCCAGCATCTAGGTTGCTGTGCTTGGGCGCTAGGTGGCAGCCTGTGTTGCTTCATCTAACTCTAACCTAACCAGCTAACCTTCAGAGATCAAGTGTTGGAATACAATGGAGCTCAAGGTGAACCTTTACTGCTTCTCCATTGAATGGATTAGTTCAACCCTTGCCAAAGATATGTCCACAAATTAGTGGTAGCTCATTTTTGTAAAACTATTGGTGACTGTCTAGGACCCTCGTCAACAAACCATGGTTTTCTCAATTTGTCAGAAAAACCAGGCTTTGGGCTGCATTCCAGCCATTCTGATGGCTTTCCCATTCAAGTTTGGTATGGTAAGTTGGGTCGAGTCAAGCCAGGTTACTGCAGCCCATAATATGGCATTATCACTGCCCATCCAGCAAGCTTGGATCACCCCTAAGCCCCAACAGAGCCCACATTGAAAATAGCATGGCACATTTGCCCTGGGTTTTAGCCCAGTAGGCCCTGCTCAGTCACACTAGGTCATGGATTCATATCTGTTTTAACTACCTGACTAACCCAGCAGCTGTGCTAAGAGGCAACTTACATACCTTACCCTGAGCATATGCATGTCCATGGTAGTCAAGTAGATGTGCTCTCTATGTAAAATGCAGCTGCATACCTGCCTCACCCTCATGAGCCCAATGGATAAGTGGTTGTGCCTGGTTGCTTTTTTCACCTGCACTTGAGTTGTATTTGAAGGCCATCACCCCCTCAGGGTTTAGTTCAAATGAGACTGTTTTTTTAAAACAGCCTCTGCTTTGCAAGCAATACCAGTTGCCTGTATCTAACCTTGCCCTCCCCTGTATCCTTGATCATGTCATACATCTCTTGCATGCTTTGATTGTATACCATTCTTCATCCTGTTCTGTTGCAGAGTACCCTGCTCTACCCCTGGGTGTACAGTGGCCTATCCTCTTGATCAAGCTTGTAAGCATGCGACAAACTTTCACTCACTTGTTTGAAATGTCTGCTATGAAGGTAGCATATATCTGCTCTCCTTTGTGACATAACCTGAGATGCTCTTAGGCCAGACTGTTGCTGTCCACAGGGATGGCCCTTCTGCTAGATTACCATGCCCATGCAGCAACCCACCCCATGCTTGTTTCAATTTTCAAAAAATATATGCCCTCTGTCACAGAAATTCCCACCCACAGGACCCTGATGCCTACTCTGATAATAACCAACCATGGCCACCTGTCATCCCAGCAGATGTTAATCATGTGCTCCCCATCATCAAAGCTACAAATCATGAGGCTGTTGTTGCTCATCCTCCTGTTGAGGAACCCCCCTCCCTGATGGATGTTGATTGTGAACTCCCTGAGCATATAACCAGCTCCCATTCCCTTCCTGCTCTAAACAATGCCTCTGATGCAGGGGGTAGTGTGACTCATGGTGCTGTTGACCCAGACCATGTCATGACCCACAAACACACAGGCATGGACCCTGACCCCCCCAAAGATAAGGCTGTCAATTCAGACCCTGTCATGATGAATCCAACCTCTACCTTAGTATCCCACCAACTTCAAGCTTTGGGTTTGCACATTGACCCCACCCATAACCTAACCATATGTCTTTCTTGTGCCACCCCCATACATTATGCTTCTGCACACTCCCATCTGCTTCAGTACCACAAACAATTCCCACAGTTTTGGTCCAGCTTTCCTTCCAGAGAGAAGCTCACTGAAATGCTTTTGAAGCTCTATGCTGACAAAATCAAGAGCATCATTCCTAACCCCATACCTCCCATTTCTGGCATCTGTGTCATTGATGCATACAAGTGCACCATCCCTGGCTGTACATTGACCATTATATTTTCAGAGAAGAGAAGATCAAGGGAGCATTGCCAGCAAAGCCATGCCGACATCTTAGCTGGGCTAAGGGAGTTCTCTCTCATCAAGGCCCACCCTCTAGGCTTGCACACAAACCACCACCAGTTTGTTGAGGTTACCTACACCTGCTTGACTTCTCCTAATGACCTTGCTGGGCAAATTGATGCATGCTCAGCTTCTAGCAAATTCTATACTGTCTCCAATGTCTTTCAACCCTCTTCCAACCAGCACACAAAGGGCACCATCTTTGCACAGCTAGGCTGGGATCAGCTTCTTGTTGGTGTTAGCATATGCTCTCTTTGAAGTACCATGGTTTCTCCTAAAGAATCTGAGCCTGCTTACCTCAAATTCACCCAGGCTGTTGAGCTCTACTATGCCTCAACACCTTCCCTCATTTTCTCCCTCCCCATCCTTACAGCCCATGCTATTCTTTCCACTGGCAAGATAGCTTCCCAACTATTCAACCCCTTCAGGAGAGAGAGATGTTGAAGCGGTATTCTTGCTTCATAGCCCTCTTCCTCATCTTTCTTTTGCATCATGCAGCAGATCCAATTCCAGGCTTTTGTGTCCCTCTCCATTCTAACCATGCCAGGCAACTCTCATTCCTACAGGATATGCTTGGCTTCAATAACCCCTCTATGTATGCCAGATTCACTCCATCATACTCTCTGTTTTGACCTATCTGAGTCATGAAGCATTGCTCAGTGATCACAGGGACCTTCTTACTCTTTTTCTACTCAGCTACCATCTAAAAGACAATTCTGGAAATATGACCAGGGTCTCTGCCATTTCTCTAAACATTTCTACAATCCAATGGTGTCTTAGGGCCACCATGGTGAGGGAGATTGCTGACAAGGCCACTCTTTATGATGGTGATACATTTTGGTGGGTTTTGGTGCTCTTATCATTTTGTCTTGCTCACTTCACAGGTTGTATGAGGTTCATGCAAAGCCACTTATAACAGATGTGAAGCCAAGCCTTTTCACATACCTTTGACAAAAGCATGCTTTTCTGAGCACCTTGGCATATGCTGAGCCTGGCCTACCACATTTCATTTGGAACAGCAGCATGACTGTTCTAGCTGTTAATGGATTCCCGTTGACCATTGATTGCATTTGGAAATCAACAGATGGAGGGTCTCATCAAAAAGCTTACTCTATCTGTTGATTTTTCTGATATCCTTCAGTACATCAACTCTTGGATGAATCCTGACAAGCCTAATATGTGGTTTATTGATCACCCCAGAGGACCTTCCTGGTACTTTGATTGTCTCACAAGATGCCTGTGGGCTATCTGTTTTTTTCATATTGGCTCTTTGAAAGGATGGCACAGGATGGCCCCTATTTTATGATGAGTAACAGCACTCTTGTATCCCACACATGTGAGTCATTCTCTATCTGTTGTTCATGTTCTGATCGCTCCATAGCTGAAATTTGGAAGTGGATCACCAGTCTTGATGAGCTTGTGTCTGCCATATACTATGCCATAACCCTGATGTAGGATGGAGGTGCTCATGGCACTGAATGCAATCACCTTAGACACACCATCCATGGCCAGGGTGATTGTCATGTATTTATTCTCAATGGAATGCTTTCCATTGTGACCACCTACATCAAGACCCAGCACCTTCAAGGCCATGGCCACCTTATTGTTTGCACCCCTTCACCCTCCATCTCTCGCCTGGTCATCTTTACCCTCAGCCTCCTGTGTCCCATTGCTGCCAAGCTTGCATTCTTTGTTATGGAGGCTCCCAAAGCCCAAAGCTACCTCAGCCACCTCTTTGTCCATCATGGCACCATCCTAAATTGCAGAGCCTTCTCCCTCATACTTCAAAGCTACACAGAAAAATACCTTGGCCTTTCCTTAAACCTTAGGGATTACCGCCAAGTAATGTGCTCCATGCTCTGCTCTCTTGCTTGAGCAGACTTTGGCATGCCTGACCAAGATGACCATGATCTGGCCGCAATTCATGCACACTTATGCTTACTATGGCATTCAAGGCACAAATGCCCTTTCTTCAATATCACATACTGCTGTTCAGTCCATGCAGTGCATTTCTGCCAAATGACATGCTTGTCTAGCCATCCCTGGCTCCAGCCCCTCCTCTGATGCAGGCACATCAGTAGATGTGGACCAAGCTTCTAAGCTACTCGACACCTTCAAGGCCCCCCTCTCCTCATCCATCCAAGAAGTAGCCCAAGAAAGTATTCAGCATTTTCACCATACCATTCTTTCCCATTGGACCAGCATCTTATAGGGTTTGGGATCTAGCCTCATCTCCTATATCAACTCTACATTCCCAGCCTCATCTTCCCTCATGTCCCAACAGCTACCTCCCTTGATAGTCCACCCCCAGCTGGCTTCTCGCATTTGTACCCTTTTCCCTGGCACTAGAGTTTTCATTTAGCTGTTATAAACAAGCTGAGCTTGTACAGAGCTGCCTTACCAACAACCATGTCTTGGCTGTCATGCCTACTGGAAGTGGGAAAAGTTTGGCTTTCTTTGCTGCCCCTTTGCTGAGCCCCTCCAGCATGTTCATCATTGTGACTTCATTTGTCACCTTGATGGAAGACATGTGTTGAAGACTTGCTGCTTATCCCATCTGTGGTGGAAGATGGTCTGGTGACACAAGCCCATTTGATGCCCAGCTGGTCATCATCCCTGCCCATGAAGCAGACATGTCACACTTTGTTCAATGGGCTCAGGCAAACTTGGAATGAATCCACCAAGTATTCTTGGATGAGGTGCACCATGTCTTTGTGTCCAATTCCTACCACACCTGCCTCAAGCTCTTTCATTTGCTCACTTGTTTGAAAAAACTAATCACATTCCTCACAGCCACAATGCCTGTTCATTCCATGCCTGCCCTTTGCCAAGCAATGATGATTCATTCATTACTCCTTCACATCATTAGGGCCCTGGTCTCCAACAGCCTTGCCTCTCAGTCCATCACCATATAAAGCACTGCACCACCCCCACCACCTGCTGATGACCCTGACCACTGCAGAAAATGTTCTATGGCTCTCTTTCTCCAGACAAATTCTTGTTGGAGACTTGCCTTTCAGCAGTTTGATTCAGGGGTGCATTCATGTGCTTCCTCTTCTGAAAATGTTTTGTATGATTTCTGCAAGGGCCTTTCCAAGGTATTTTACCCACATTCCTTTTTCATTTCCAAGCTGAGTCATCTATAGTCAAGTGAGCTTTCTGTTCCATTGCCTGTTCGATTCAACCTTCCTTTGGTCCAGCAGCTGCTTCCTCAATCCAAAGCTGCCCCCCTCTCTATTTCTGTTCAAAGCAATGCCATGCTGATTGATCAGGCATATGAGGCAGGAAAGCAAGACATGCAAGCCCTCCATCCCATTGTTTCTTGTGTCTTCACCATGAGTTGTGCTGACTGCTGAATTCTTGGTGAATCGCATCTTGGCCCCCACAAGCACAAATGTCCACATCTTTTCAACACCCTCCTTTCCAGTCTGCATTCCAAGAGGCAAGAAGAAAACATGTTTTGGCCATTGTGCTACCACTGCTGGGTTCCTTTTCAAGCACCATGTAGCCATCCCAGCATCAAAAGGGGTGATCACATCTTGCCCAAAGATTGTCCTTGTCCAGAAATTCCCCACCTAATCCCCACCCTCTGTTCCTTGATTTGCATTCATGACAATAATGCTAGACCATTTCTCACTCAGGTTTCTAGCATGCTATCTCTCAACCTGCCACTTTCACATATATCTCGATTTCTGCAATGGATTACAGAGCCTGCTCCATCAGCAGATAGGGTTCCAAACTTTACCCTCCTTTTAATTGCCTTTTCTGAGTGCTTCAATAGGTAGATCTTAGCACCACACAGTAGCATAAGCATGGCTTGCATATGTCCAATAACTGATGGGTCTGTACACAGAACTATGTGGTTTAACAAGCCCATTGCTGCCTCATATCATCCATCTTTATGATATGGGTGAATCTGTGAGCATTACCCTACCACAGAGCAGGTGGCTTACTGGGACAGAGGTGTTTTTCCTCATAACGCACCAGCAACCCCCATGGGAGGCCACTGAAGTCACAGAGAGGGCATTTGAACTGCCCCTTTTTTTTCCTTTATTACCTAACTCTGACCTAATACATCCCTCAGCCCCTTTTAACCCTCATTCATTTTTAAATGTACCAAAGCTATAAAGATTGAGCCACTTCTCTTTATTGTACTTGCCCTTGACATGCCTTTCAAGGCATAGCCTACCGTCATCCTCAAATGTGCTGAAGCAGTATGGGCACATGGGCTTGTTGGCCATTGCAGATCAGTGGGGTTGTTTCCTTGACATGACTAACAGAATAACACTGCATCTTTAATCATTACCCCATTCAATTTATATATCCCTGTTATTCCTTTTATATTAGCCCCTTTTCCTCTGTAGCTCATTCTTTCTTGTCCCCTCCCCACATATTATGGATCCTGAAACAGATCCAGAAGACCCTGTATCTATTTCAGATCAGAAGAGACAGGCAGTCTGAGAAGCAATGCAGCTAATTCAGATTGAAGAACCCCATATGCTTGGGTTGCTCAAGTCATGTCAGAAACATCTTCAAAGCATTAATCAAGGCCTACATGGCGTTATTTCCTAAGTGATTCCTGAACCTTTCTTGGATGACCTTAACAAAGAGCAGCTCGACATACTATGCCTGGCATTGGACAGCTTTAGTTTATATATCACCAGGGCAGCTAGTGTGTGACTTATCAGGTGAACAGTTCTCTAGCCCATGCCTGTGTAGGAACAGGCAAGACACTCCTCCTCTCACGCATTCATCAAGCCTTGGTTTATAAGTACAACTATTGTCCAAGGGTAGCTTTGACAGCCAGCACTGGCATGACTGCTCTCAACTTACACAGTATGTTCTTAACAGAGTTGCCACCACCACCTTGACCCCCTTGTGTTCAGAACAAACCCTTCATTCATGGGCTGGTTTTTATAACCCCTTCATTACTGTTGAAAAGGCAGTGGACAAGGTCAACCACTTCTGTGCTGTTCAGGCTCAATGGATAGAGGCAGAGGTGCTTTTGATAAATGAGAGTAGGCCTTTCTGATGCTATTTTTCTGCCTATCATGCTTACCTTGCAGTATCCATGGTCAATGTGAGGCTTTTAAACCTTATTGATCAGGTTGTGTGTCGCATTCATTTTGTAGATTGACCCTTTGGGGGACTTCAAGTATGTTTATTGCCCAAGCTTCCACCCCACGCTCACTGCATTGTCAGCTTATCAACTCAGGGGACTTTTTTCAGCTGCCTCCCTGTAACTCTGAGGAAAAGCCGTCCATGTTTGCCTTTGTTTCTGATGCTTGGTGTAAAGTCACGCAATGTTTCATCCATCTCAGGACAGTTCACCACCAAGCAGACCCTGGTATGTCTCCCTTTTTAATCCATGCCATGCACTTAATACACTCCTCTCAAGAATTCATTGGGTTACTGAATGAGTGCAGGGTTGGTCTGTTGTCCTCGGAGTCTATCTCAATTCTTCATGGGCTTGACTGTGGCTTGGATCCCCAACCCATCAGACCAGTTCAGTTATTTGCCCTTTGGAGTCTTGCTGATGGGATGAACAACCTGCATTTGCACGTGCTACCTGGACCAATGTATACCTTTTGCTCCACTGATGGGCCTAACCATCCCCTTTCTATGCCTTATTACAATGACATGCCCATCAACCCTGTCCTTTCTCTGAAGACTGGTGCTCAGGTCATGTTGTGTAAGAACTTTTGCAATGGTCTCATTAACAGCACTGTCAGCAAGGCAGTTTCATTTCAAACTGAGGAAGACCTGGTTTTTCTTGGAAACAACCATGCCCATTATACAGAGGGCCTTATCTGTCAAATCAGCCCATTGGCCCATCTTTCCTACCTTTGTCACCCTCAACATCCCCCAATGCATACCCCATTGTCTGCTTCGAAACTCCTTATCATAGGGTCATGACCATGTATTATGTCAGCCAGAGTGTTAAAATTGGACAAACTCTGAGGGGGGGAATGAACTCCGGAACTCTGTTGTCTAGATGGACAGGACTTGGCTTCACCATATGTGATGCACCCTTGTCAGGAGTCCTATTATGTCCTGGAATTTACTGAGAGGTCGGATTAGACTTAAGATGTACTAGATGTCAAGTCCAGCGGAGGTCAGAGGAGAGCCTTCAAGACTCAAGTGGAGGGAAGAGGAGTGATCTAAGTTGATATTAGAACTGAAGATGTACAGGAGTAGTACGGAGAGTTTATATATGTCAGAGTCATAGAAGGATTAGTAATGGAGGTGGAGTTGGTTTGTAAGTAAAGGTGTTGGAGGTAATGTAAAGCTGGAGCTGTGCTCCTAAGTGGAGCACAGGTATGGAGGATACTAAGAAGTGAAACTAAAGCCAATATGGAGAAATGGAGGTAACAGAACATGTATGTAAGTAGGAGTTGTAAGTATGGACAAGGTCCAGGGGTCAGGGGTTGCATCTTGAATGAGAATGCACTGGAGTTCATATGTACAAGAATCAGAGTTGGTCCAGAAGATCAGGGTTGGACTTACAGGATTTCCAGGATATGACAGTATCCCCCTCTTAGGCCTGAACCCCTGAAGGCCATGCGAGGAACAATGCAGAGTAGCAAAGTCAGAACTTGAAATTTGTGGACACCACATAGAGGCATATAAAGTCCAGTGTGCTGTATCTGATCTTCTTTATCCTAAACCATCATGTCTGCCAACAACGACCTCAAGACTTGGTCCGACACATGTCTGGTGGAGTATGCCAACAATGATGACAACATCTGTACTGCAAAGTATGTAGAGCAGCAGTGACACATGAAGGAGCGAAAAGCAGAGGAGGAGCAGAAGAAGGCAGAGGAGGTGTGGAAGAAGGTGGAGGTAGAGGTGGCTGCAAGATGTAAGGTGGTGGAGGAGGAGGAGGTAGCATGCAAAGCAGTGGAGGCAGGGGAGGCAGTGAAGAAGCGGAGAGCAGAGCAGGACTTGGCACAGCAGGCCATGGAGTGCAGGAAGGCTGAGGAGGAGGCCAGAAAGCAAGTAAGTGGTCTCTCACCATTTGTCAATGCGTGCTAACCAGCATAGGCTGAGCAAGTCCAGGCAGAGCAGAGCTCCATCAAGGGCAAAGGAAAAATGGAGGGGCTCCCAGAGTGCAAGAGGTGCACGAAGTGTGGGTTCAAGTGTGAGCTTGGGCCTGATAAGTTGACTTTGTACATGGTGTGCATCAAGGCAAAGGGGAAGTGCGTGAGGCTGGGCACAGAGAAGCTGGTGCAGAGGAGAAAGAGGGTGGAGGCAGAGTCACTGCAGGAAAGAGGAAGAGGGCTTGGATGGAGCTGGAGCAGAGTGGCTTGAAGGGAGTGGGGGCATCAACAAGTGTGGAGGCCTTGGTTGTGCCATTGGAGCTCACTATGGAGCTCTGTGGCTTAATCCAGGGTCTCTGTAGGTGGCTGGATCACCAGAACTGCCTGCTGGGGAGGCTTGTGGAGCTCAAGATGGAGCAGGTGTACAGGACTGTGATGAACACGGAGGACTCAGAGTCAGAGTGGATGGAGGAGTTGGAGGTGGCTGAGGTGGTGGCTGACACAGAGGCAGAGCACAACATAGTGGCACAACATGAGGCAGAAGCAGTGGCAGAGGACAAGGAGGGAGACGAGGAGGAGGAGGATGTGGAGGGGGAGAGCAAGGCAGAAGTGTAGTGTATGCATGTGCCCCTCCCTGTACTTTAGTTTTGTTAAATTTGTGATTTTGTTTATGGTTATGCGGAGTGAGATCCAGGCTTGTCCAGATATCAGAGATGGAAGTCATGGACAAGTTTGGAGGCATGACTGAGTTCTGTGGCAAGTAGTCAAGAGGTCTCATCATCAGTACCTTCATATCTGGACCACCATACAAGGTATAGGAGTTTCCAGTTCCAGTGTCGACAGTCAACCTTGGAGTTGAGGATCTCAGCAATCTCAAACTCTGGTTTGCTGTCTATCTCAACCAAAGGCAGAGGTGGTTGGGTATGGTTAGGAATGATGTTTGGAACAGAGGGTTCCAATTGTGAAATATGAAAGACCAGGTAAACAGACTTCATGGATTCTGGGAGTCAGAGGGTGAAGGAAAGGCTGCCAGCCTGAGCAATGATAGTGTACAGCCCTAAGTTCTTCTCAGAGAGTTTCTTAGAGGGCCTGGTAGAGCAGAAATACTTTGCTTTGACGAAAACCTGGTCACCAAGTTTGAAGTCTGATGCCAGAGTTTGTCTAGCATCCACAGGTTCTTGGTATTACTTCTGGGCGCTGGCCATTTCCTTATGGAGGAATTGGTGGAGGAATTCAAGGTTGATGGAGTATTCTCATGCCTTTGCGGAGGTGAGATCATGCTTGGGGTGGACAGTGATATTGGGATGGTAGCCTTTATTGGCGAAGAACAGTGAAACTCCAGTAGTAGTGCTTGGAGCGTTGTTGTATGTGAACTCTGCTAAAGGCAGGAGTTTAGACCAGTTGTCTTGCTGGTAATTACAATAGACTCGGAGATACTGCTTGAGAGTCTGGTTCATGTGTTCTGTCTGACCATCTCCTTCAGGGTGGTAACTGGAGGTGAAGTGGGGATGGATGTCGAGGGCTTTCCTGAGTGAGTGGAAGAAGTGAGATACAAACTCCATATCTCAATCAGGGTGATGTGGAAGGGAACTCCATGCTTAGAAAAGATGTGGAGTAGGAAGAGCTTTGTGAGCTCCAGAGATGTGATTGTGTTGTGTGTTGGGATGAAAATACACTGTTTGGACAGACAGTCCACAACAACAAGGATGGTGGTATATCCAAAGGATGCAGGGAGCTGTTTGATGAAATCCATGGAGATGGAGTTCCATGGCTTCTCCAGGATGAGGAGTTGCTTCAATAACCCATAGGGCTGGTGTCTTGAAACCTTTGTGTGGGCACAGGATGTGCAAGAGGAGATGTATTCCTTGACAAAGGTCCTGATACCTGGCCAAGTGTATTTGTGGTGAATTAGTTCCAAAGTCCAGTTCTGGCTGAAATGTCCAGAAAGGGGATGATCATGTTTGTACCAGAGTACTCAGAGTCAGAGGTCATTAGTGTTGGGAACGTAGATGTGTTTGTCAAGATGAAGGAAATCATCTTCATCAACTGACCAGCAAGAGTTGGCAGGGTCAGACATGTGGAGTTTGGCTAGGGGATCTGAGGGAAGCATGGAAAGGATATCACTGTGGAGTTGTTCCACATCGAAGAGGGTGCTAGCTCGGAGGACTGGAGCTGTGAGGTAAGTGGCTCAGAGGGATGAAGTGAGTTGCTCCTGAGTGAATACTGGACGGAAATTGTGTGGGTTGACGTGAGTGTAGTCCTTATCCCCCTCTTTGGGATAGATGTCCCAGTGTCTAGTAAGGGAATCAGGTTTTGTGCTGAGGCAACCAGGACAGAAATGAATGACCATATTGAATTGGGAGAGGAACTCCAACCACTGGGCTTGCCAGCAAGTCAGGAGTTTAGTGGTTGTGAAGTACTCTGGATTCTTGTGGTCTGTGACAATGTTGATCGGAGTGCCGGAGCCTTCAAAATAGTGCCACCAAGTCCAGAAGGACTTGTGGATGGTGAGGAGTTCCTTATTGTGGGTGTCATAGTTGGGCGCAGGAGCAGAGAGCATCCGTGAGTAGAAAGTAACTGGCCAGATTTCTTCATCCAGGCAGCAGATGGAAAGAATACCAGTGATAGCATAGTTGGAGGCATCAGTTTCTATGATCAGTGGAGCGTCTGGAGTCCAATGGGTAAGGATTGGAGCAGTGGTGAAGGCTTTCTTCAAGCTGTGGAAGGCAGAGTGACAGTTGTCAGAGAAGTTCCACAGAGTACCTTTGCAGGTAAGGTGGATTAAAGGAATGACGAAATCAGAGTAATTCACTATAAAGTGATGGTAAAAGTTGGCAAATTCAAGGAAGAATTGGATGTCCTTGACCTTATGAGGCCCCAGCCACTCCTTCACAGTCTGGACTTTGTCTGGAGACATCAAAAGACTGGAGGGAGAGATGTTATAGCCTAAATACTTGGTAGTGTCAGTGGACCATTCACATTTCTTGGGTTTGGCATAAAGTCTGTGTTTGTGGAGTCTTCGGAGGACCTCTCAGACATGCTCTTTGTGGGAGGCCTTGTCCTCAGAGTAGATGAGGGTGTCATCCAAATAGACTATGACACAAACATCAAGCAGATCAGTGAAGATGGTATTTACAAACTGCTGGAATGCTACAGGGGCATTGGTAAGACCGAATGGCATGACAAGCCACTCATAGGAGCCATAGCACGTCCAGAAGGATGTCTTCCATTCATCTTGTGGGTAGCAGTCTTTCTTCATGATTTTATTGAGTCCTCAGAAGTCAACACAAAGATGGAGGAAACCATCCTTCTTGTGGACAAAGAGAAACCGGAGCAGCGTGAGTGGAGGAGGAGGGACGGATGAATCCCATTGCTAGGTGCTCATCAAGAAACATGCAGAGAGAGCCAAGTTCAGAAGGGGAAAGGGAGTAGGTGGTGCCCAGTGGAGGAGATGCTCCTTCCTCAAGGTCAATCTTCAGATTGTGTTCACAATGTGGAGCAAGCATAGAAGCCTTGCTCTTGCTGAACATGTCAGAGAAGTCATGATATTCCAGAGGGACAGTGGAGAGGTTGACCTATTCTGGAGGAGTGAGGGAAGCAGAGGTGAGATCACTCTCCTGGGGATGGAGTTGCAGGCTAAACTGAATGGAGCCCTTGAGGTGACAGGCCAGTGTGAAGGCAGGTGCACTGATGAGTGCAATGGGCAGAGCCTTGTGATTGGAGAAACGTGGTGGATCAGGGGTGGCCCACAGTCAGCCAGAGGAAGTGGTTCTGGAGGCTGCAGAGGAGTGCTTGGGGGTGCTGGCACACTCTGTTCAGCTGCACAGAAAGATATACTGCTCATAATCCAGTCAATCAACAGATTGTGTCAGGTGAGCCAGTTGTGTCCTAGAACAAGAGAACAGGTAAAGTCTGGTGGAGTGATGTAGAATGTCATCAGAGTGATATCACCAGTTGCGAAATGAACAGAGGGATTGATGGCTCAGTAATGGTACTGTTGGATGTTCCATGGAAGAGGCAGAGTTGAAGTGGGGGCATGGGATAGGTAGAAAGTCCATGTTTATTAATGAAAGTATTATCGATGAAACAATCAGAGGATCCAGAGTCTACAAGTGCAGGAAAAGGAGAGATCAGATATGATACTAAAGTGATGGAGGGCATAAGTGATTTGGGATCAGAAAGAGTGGATGCATTGAAACAGATCTCCTTGAGTGCATGGATGGGTTCAATGCAACCTCCAGTCTGTGCAGAATCATGGAGGTTGCAGGCTATTTTTTTGTCTCCAAGGTGGAGGCCTCCAGTTTAGCTTCCAGAGTTGTGGTTGCTATGCGGCCATTGGCTGCCTGAGAAGTAGACTTGGGGCAGTCCTTGGCCATGTGGCCAGCAAGACCACAGAACATGCACAGTTTGTTATCAAACTGGTGTTTGCGCTCCTCATTGGTTAGCTTGCCATCTTTTCCTAACTTAGATGACAAGTCCAGTTTTGAAGCTGCAGAGGTGGTTGCTTCTTTGCCTTTTGACTCCTTAGAGTCCTTGGAGCCACCATTGAAGGGGCAAAGTGTGGAAGGTGTGGGAGTGGAGAGTTTGTTGGATTTGGATGTGGAGAATTGATTGGTGTTCTTTGTCCATCAGCTGATCTTGGACTTGTGCTCCCAGTAGCACATGTCGATCACCTGAGTGAGAACTCAGAGTTTGGAGAGTGTTGGGGGTTTACTGATGTGGGAAATTTTGTCTTTGATGCAGTCCAGCAGACTGTTGTAGATGTGGTGCCGGAAGGCACCTTCTCCATATCCGTGCACTTGTGAAGCAATCCTATTGAACTTGACCACATACTTATTGATGTGCTGAGTGTCCCCCATGGAGAGGTGGTCAAGTTGATGCTCTGCATCTCTGACAGGGTCATGTGGACCAAAGTTGGTCTGGAGTTTGAGGACAAACTCCTTGAAGTTGTCCATTCAGAGAGGGTGTAGTGCAGGATCTTCCATCTGGAGTAGGTCCGGTTCAAACCATTGCAAAGCCATACTCTTTAGGTATGACTGCATGAAAGTGACCTTGGTGCAGTCAGTGCTGAAAGCCTTTGGGCAGTCTTGGAAATTCAGCTTGCATTACACCAGGAAAACCCAGAGTTTGCAGGGTTCTGTCCCATCAAACTGATCCAGTTCTCAGACTTTGATGTGGGGGGTAGAGTTGGAGGCAGGACAACAAGTAGAGTGAGCAAGGCCTTGGATGGCACTTGCAAGTAGTGCAAGGGTGTCTTGTGGAACATGCTTGTTGTCAGAGTCATTAGGCACATTGTTGTCATTGGGAAAGTCAGGATCATTATTGAACAGGTCATCTCCAGGGAAGTCAGGATCTCCCAGAGCATTTCTGTTGTCAGGAAAATGGGGGTGTTACACTCTGTGGTCAGAGCAGTGACTGGATTGGACAGAGGTTTTGCTCCTATTTTCATTGAGTCCAAGTTTGACAATGCACGCTCCTGGAGTAGGGGACTCCAGAGTAGGATGCACTTGAGAAGTGGAGCCTGGGGTGTGTTGAGCAGAAAAGCCCTGGAATTGGCTAACAAGTTCAGGGCCTCGTTGGCTGCTTCTGAAGATGCTTAGGGGATTGTAATGGGGAGATGGCAGAGGGTTTACACCTAGGGCGCAGGTTTGGAATCTGGTAGTGTGTGTAGCCATAGTTAGACTCTGTGACGAGTATGAGTTCAAGTATACTGTTAAGATCAGGCAAACTCCGAGAGGGGGAATGAACTCTGGAACTCCAGAGTTGTCTGCACAGACAGGACTTGGCTTCACCATGTGTGGTGTGCCCTTGTCAGGAGTCTTGTTGTCCTGGAATTTACTGAGGGTCGGAGGTAAACTTAAGACATACTAGATGTCAAGTCGAGTGGGGGTCAGAGGAGAGTCTTTGAGACTCAAATGGGGAGAAGAGGACTGATCTAAGTTGATATTCGAACTGAAGATGTACAGGAGTAGTATGGAGAGTTTATATACATTAGAGTCATAGAAGGATTAGTAATGGAGGTGGAGTTGGTTTGTAAGTAAAGGTGTTGGAGGTAATGTAAAGCCAGAGCTGTGCCCCTAAGTGGAGCACAGGTATGGAGGATACTAAGAAGTGGAACTAAAGCTAATACAGAGAAATGGAGGTAACAGAACATGTATGTAAGTAGGAGTTGTAAGTATGGACAAGGTCCAGGGGTCAGGGGTTGCATCTCAAATGAGAATGCACTGGAGATCATATGTACAAGAATTGGAGTTGGTCCAGAAGACCAGGGTTGGACTTACAGGATTTCCGGAATATGACACAGAGATGTTCCAGGTGGAGAATGAGCATGGACAACTTGTTGCCATCCACACTCAAGTTTGTAGCCAACCTCTTTTTTGACCATTGTTGTTGTGAGCATACTTGAGCAATCACTGGCAGGACTTGACAAAGCTAACACCAAAGCTTCAAAGTGGTAAATAGAAGAGGAGAGATAAGAGTAGAGGCAATGTCTTCCTTAATACACTCGCAGGAACGTAGGCCGCAAGGTACAAATGGATTAGACTGGGGATTCCAGTCGACTACAGCTAACTTATATATGTTACAGGAGTGCGCACGGACCATAGGGTCCATGTGAAAGACTACTTGATATAGATAGATAAAGAAAGATGTCATGAGAGAGAGAAGTTGATGATGAGAAAGAAAGAATGGAAATTAATATGGTGTGTGTGCAGCATGTTTGTCTAGACCACTGGTCACATGCAGGGTCCCACGGTCACGTGCACATCACATAACTTCAAAGTTTGAAAGATGTAAAGTATGTGTGCAAATGTGCTAAGTTAAAAAAGTTTGAAAATATATATATCATAACAATTGTTGCCAACTTGAAGAGTGTAGGTTCCTCTCACCCTTGCTTGGTCAATGACCATGCACAAGTCTCAGGGTCAGACAATATCAAGACTCATCATCAAATTTTGTGACATATTTACACCTGGTGAGCCCTCTAGCCTTGCTTGTAGTATATAAGTCATGCTCATGAGTTTCATTAAATCAGGCCTACATTGCACTATCCAGGGCCCAATTACTAGGTGGTTTACAATTTACCAACTTTGACCCTTTAAAGGTGATCTTAATATATTTTTTGATGGCTTCCATTCTCACTCAAATCCTTTTTTAGATCATGGTAGATTGGTCCATGGTTAGATGGCATCATGAGACCTTTATGGAACCCTCTTAGCTCCTTTTTTCCATGTATTTAACCCCCACATATTGCCTTTGCACCCCTTTACCCTGTCCCCCAATCATGAGCCCAGCCTGTGGTCTCAAATGCCCATTCTGCTTGTGTATGCTTACTAACCCTCCATGTCACCTTGACACTCATGCAGACACTTGTCAGCTTCATCTTTATGCCTTTAGTATGTTTTGTCTCCTGTGTCTCTCACTAAAGCTGAGTTACAGACCAAGTATACCCTTGAAAGAGTTTCCCAATGGATATGAATGCCCTCTTTGCCCCTTTGTCAGGCTTTCATTTCCCCTTTACACCCATTTCCAAAAGCACTTTGCCATTCATATACATCAACACATATTCTACACACCCTTTATCATGATGTGTTCTTCAGCCAATCATGGACACTGCCCTGCCCTCTTCTGACATAGTCAAGGGGCCGCCCCTTAAAAGATTCAAGGCTACCATCCCCCAGCCTCCCTCCATGTACACCCCATTCTTGTCCAGCCACAAGCCTTTAGCAAATCTGTTTGTCAAAAAGTCCATCACTGGGCTGGGGACATCTACAACCTCCCAGCACACCCTCACTGGAAAGGAGCCCACCACCCCTTCCCCACTTTTCAATATGCAGACACTGCCAACATTGCTTGATCAGCACCATCACCACAATCAACAACCCCCTGCTACCACAACCATATGCATTGTCTGTTGATGCAGGATTCCATGACTTATGGAGGGTCATCATTGACTTTCTGGAAAAGCACAAGGAGACCTGCTTGCTGCATACAATCCTGCAGCAAACCCCTAAAACCCCTCATCCCTCTCTTTTTTCGTGTGACTTCCAGAGTAGACTATGCCCTGAAGAGTACAACAATTTTCAATCTGAATTTCACAAGGGCAATGGCTCAGGCCACTGTTCCTCCTGCAGCTGCCGCAAGCTTGACAGTGTTATCCACAATGGCCCCTGGAGCGGTTCTGCAATGTTGGAATCATTGATTGTGCACTCAATTTTCGTACTTAGAATATTGTGCCACCTTGTGGCACATTGTTGTTGTTGTTTTTATTAGTTTATTGTTCGCTCCTACAGTAGTCGGAGTCCACTGTCTTCGCTTTCTCCAGTTTCTGACAGTGGACTCCAGCTGTGAGATTCCAGCTGTTTAAAAGGTTATGAGCCCTGCCCATTGACCTCTGTTCAGGCAGGATCCAGCACACAGTAGTCAGCCAAACCACACGTGCCTCTTTCTATCTTTCTGACTGTCTTATAGAACATGGCATTGTGTTGAGCCCAACAATGACAGCCAGCTACATCCATAAGTCCAACCTGCTCAACCACCATTCCATTGCCAAACAAACCACACAAGCCGTGTCCATCCGGCTCAAGCTGGGCTCATGAGGTTGCCCTGCACACTTAGGTCATGATTCAAGTAAGTTCCATGTCCATTTCTTCCAGCTGAATGCTCACCACATCTCAGAAGACCAATTTCCATACCTGCAGATAAGACTGAACAACCTTGCAAGCCACACCGGTACACATACATCCATTCACCTCAAACCAATTTCTAACCACGTTATAGAACAGGTGCTGGGTGCATTTTGTCATCTGCTGGTGAAGATGACCTCGACCGTGCCAGCAAGGGCGATGGAAGAGATGCCATCAGTGACAATGATGACAGGTGGATCATGCCATCTTTACCAGGGCCTTCTTTTTGACCATGTTGCAGATGTAGTCAGCCTCGGCTCAACAAAGACAAGTCACCCCAGTAAGTCAATGCCCCTTCAGCAAGCTCTTTTGCCAACTTCATCACAAAAGCAATGATATCACCTACTTTAACCACCATGCCGACTGTCCCATTTATGATAGTGATGACCTATTGGATTTCAGCCAAGCTAATGACAGCAATGAACCACAGATAGATGCTGGGGCATTGTCCTTCTCAAGGTAACCCCTTGTCTTTTCTGCCTACTTTGCTGACCATGTTGAAGAAAACCAGCTGTTGTATGGCTGCTGATTGCACACTGTGCGATCATTTAGAGTTGTGGCACATATTATTTGTGTTTATTGTTGTTATTGCTACAGCCTATAAATCCTGCGAGTCCCATGTCACTTCTCCTTAGTTTCTGACATCGGACTCCAGGTATGTTTCCTGTCCATTGTAGGCATACAATACAGTTTCTGACATTGGACTCCAGCTGCATTGTTCAGCTGTTTAACAGCATCTCCAAAACCAGCTGACAAAGATGACAACAAAGAACAGAAGGTAAACAAGATGCTTGAATGTGATAATAAGCCAAGGCATCCACAGCCTACTGACTGGGATAATGATGAAGAGGAGGTAGACCAGCTGGAGTGATGACAGCAACAATGGGTTGGGGGATAATGAGTCACACCTTCAGCATATGATGATTAGGTGGGTCATCAACCTTTAAAACACACCTTGTTTTCATTACATTGCAGAGACATGGTTCCCCATGTCATGACCATTGAAGACACCAACAAGGAGGTTGGAAATGCTGGCGACCATGTCAGAGAGGTGGATGAAGAGTCACGCCCTACCTGACTGAGGCAAGCCTAACCCCCATTTTACCCTGCAAGCCTAACCGTTTTATAGAACACCAGTTCCTCAGGCTGCTGAATGCATTGAGGAAGAGGAGCAGCTAGTCAAGGACAAGCCCCACCCTCCCCCAGGGAATGCCATGTAAGCCACACCTTTCCACCTTGTTTTTTTTTTTTAACAAGCTACATTACAGCCCTTTATTTTTCCCAGAAAATTCCTCAAGTGAAGACAATGCTCCTTTGAGACACCAGGGCCAGGCTAATCAGCCACACCTCCCACTCTTCATATGATTGTGAGTGTGGGCCACACCCACCCCTGATTATCTATTTAACCGTCACCTTTTTGCAGAGTTATTCCAAAGAATTTCAAGCCTACCTACAGCATGGATGAGCCACAGGTTACCCCTGCCACATCAGAGTGGTAGGTCTCCATACCCATGTCATTTACCAGCACCTGCCACATTACAAAAGGCCTCATTGCCACACCACCTCTGAGTCTCAGAGCGATCTGGAGCACAGCAATGCTCCCCCCAGCACTCCCATACATGGGTCATGCCAAAATGACCTTGTCACCGGTTTTCTCAGCATACAAATTGATGTCAGGGCACCCACAGCCAAGTGGTCTAGTGAGTGGCCAGCTCACTGTTCTGCCATTCTTGCCCAAGCATGACAAAAAACACTGCCCGCAAAACACCCTCAAAACCAACACTCAATATGCTGCTAATATGGCCAATCTTCCACAGGCTGTCCCATCCAGCTCACAAGTCTCATTCTTAGACAAGGATATTGACAAACAGTGCCTCTTCAAAGTCATTTGAGAGGCTCTATCATGCAATGTGGTTGTCATCATCTATGATTATGTCAACACACATGGCTTCCAATTCACCACCAATGACCTCAACAACCACTTCACAATCTCACCCCATAGGGCAGTGCAAGCTCATGGTAGGTTTGTTTCTTCAATCATTACTCATCTTCTCACAAACTCATTTAGACATGTCCCTGCGGATGAAAAGGTTCTCCAAGCCATACATCAACACAACTGTTCAAGAATTTGTGGATGTTATCACAAACACAAAGGTGTCCAGGTTGCATTGGGGTTCCCTCTGCCCCAATACAACCCTCCCTGGCCATTCAAGTAAGTCTTTAGCCTTTTTTCTTGTGTCTGTGACTCATACAGCCGTAGGAAACTTGACAATGGTCTATTCCTCAGCTGGGCACAGACTCAAAGCCATGCCCCACTCGAGGGGACAAACATTCCAGCTGACGTATGGACTGTATGCTCATGGGCACTGGGTCATCACACTGCAATAGTGACCTACCCACACCATGACGCCAAGGGTGCAGCTACCTTTGTGATTGTGTTATCTGGCATCAAGAACTGGACAGTTATCGACATCAAGGATGTCCAAAGACAGACACTGCCTGGTTTCCTCATGGAAATCAGCAGCAATGGCATCTCTCTCATTGACTACATGGATTATATCAACACAGAAACCATTCATCTCCATTCTGAAGATCTCATATAAGTTACGCATTTTCTTCAACCTTTCCATCTCACACCTTTATAGGATAATGCCCCCATGAAAGCACCATGTGGTATTCACACCCGTGGCCGGGTTTTCTCGTGGTGGCCATTTTTTTCAACCTCAACACAATGCACCTCATGGAGGCCTCATGGTTTGTCAACACCTCTCAAGCCAAATTTCTCACCAACAACTCCCACCATGGGACTTTGGAGATGCTATTGTAGGCTTGTCATCTCTCTCACCATGCTACCAGAGTTGAGGAGTTGGTCATGTTATTCTTTTTTTATAACCTGCTGAACAAAGCCCCAGAGCTGTACATGTGTGCCCTAGTAGCACTCTGAGGCATGGTCCTGTACCATGAAGCCTACATTGCACAGGAAGCAGAGGTACAGGAATCTACAATGCTCCCCATGGCCACCACAATCATGTGCACCATCTGAGCTCAACCTTTTCAGTCTTAACAGCTTTGAGGGTTACACATCATTTCTCAAGGAGGATGATGTGTTTGAGCGTGGTGAAGTTAATGTTCATGATTTTCTACATTCACTCCACAGCTCTAGATCCTTTTCTATGTATTCTCAGTCTCATTTTCTTGGTTTATTTCATGAGTCATCCAGACATCTAGATGATCTGCGTTTGCTACACAACATTGCCCAGCATTAGTAGGAACCTTGTTTACTTTTCCCCAATGAACAACACACTGATATAGAAAGTACAACAGGTCTTTTTTAGTTTGGTTATATGGATTCAGTGCAGCATCTGCAAAAAAGGAAATTACCTTGCTTGACAAGGCTTCTCCCACCACCCAATATTGGGAACAATTTAAAGTCAGCTTAAATATCCATAAATCTGTTGTGCTAGGGTTAGCCTTTGTCACGTGTTGCTTACATGATTTCCTCACACTAATATTCCTACATGATGCTTTATAGGTCTGCTTACTGGATCAAGCCTCATTCATCACCACAACTTTATCTAACACTTCTATTTCTTGGATATATGCCATGGGTAAACGGGTAGCAGACATGACCTTAGCAGAAGTGGGTTTCCATTCTATATATAGCTTACTGTCGGACCAAATCCTTCTCTAGCTTGAGCAGCACTGTGTGCTCACCAAAGGGTGTCAGCAACGACGCCTGGACAAGCTGTGAATCCCTTTCCACCTATGATCCATCCTTGGCACTAACATCTTTGTCAGAAAGGGAAAGGAGCTTCAGGAGTATCAAGTGCAGTGCTCTCAATATCAGAAGCAATACTGGTAAGCAAAACAAAACACCCCCCCCTTGGATCATTCCTACCCCTCTTCAGTGCACGGAAGAAAGGAGTGGAGGACTCAATGAACGACTCATCACCTAGCAAGAGAAAGTAGGCCCATCTCTTTTTCTAACTGCTGTCTGCTAATCGTGCTATAGATGAAGCAAATCTGATGAATATAAAAGTGAAGGGGATGAGCATAAAGATGGAGATGAAGATGAGTGTGAGAAAGTACAGACAGGACCCAGCAAACGCAGGTCAGTCAAACCACACCTATCTTCGTCTTCGTCTAATGCTGTTACAGAACATGCCCTCGGCTTGAATCAAACAACAACTGCCAGCACCAGAAAAAAACTTGGCAGCTGCATCATCTGTAAGTACAATCTTCTCAAACACAACCCTACAACTCACTGACCTCCACTAGCCGTTTAAGCCATGTCTGCCCATCTGAAGGCAAGGTGACAAAGTCGCCTATCATACTTAGGTTACCATCCAAGTAATCTTTTCTTCTTCCAGCAATTCAATAACTACAATTTTCTAGAAGACTGGCTTCCAGACTCATGGATGATGTCGAGAAACCTCACCAGCAACCCCGGTATGCATTCCTACTATGCTGACTCAAACCAGCTTCTAACCTAGTCCTAGAACATTAATGTGTCAGGCATGTTTTCTTCTCTGACAGAAAATACAACCTCAACCATTCTGCTGAGGCTAACTCCAGAAACCACATCAATGACCATGATAACAGGTAAGTCATGCTCTTTTTTCTAGAGCTTTCTTTTCTCACTGTGCTTCTAAAGTAGCCAGCTTGGATCGAGCAGTTATGAGCCACCCCAGTAAGCCTACATCCATTAACAACTGTTGTTCATCAGCTTGATTTCAAAAGCAACAACAACCATGCCCACCTTGGGTATTTTAATGACAACCCAACCCACCTTCTTGATGGTTTCAATGGCCCAACCCCCTTCAACTATCCTAATATGGTGACAAATTGCAGATGGATGCTGGCCCATCATCCCTCTCGAGATGACACCCTCTCTTTTCTGTTTTTTCACTCACTCACCATGTCAAAGAAAACCCTCCACTAAAATATTTGATGAGGATGCCTTTTTTTCAGCAGGTTACAGGGACATGATCCCCCATGTTGCAAGAATTGGCAACCGTAATGAGGAGGGTCAAAACACTGGCGACCAAGCCAGTGTGGTGTACAAAGAGTCATACCATCCCCTCATACCACATCTTAGGCAAAACATAACCCTCCTTTTACACCACATCCCTAACCATTTTACAGAAGACCAGTTTCTCCATTTGTTGAGCATGTTCAGCAAGTGAAACACCCAGTACAGGATGGCTCTCATCCTCTGCTGAGGAAATCTATGTAAGTCATTTCCCCCTTTTCCCCCTTTTTATCCTAACAAACTGTTGGAATCGTTGATTGTGCACTCGATTTTCATATTTAGAATATTTTGCCACATTGTGGCGCATTGTTGTTGTTGTTTTTATTTGTTTATTGTTCGCTCCTACAGTAGTCGGAGTCCACTGTCTTCGTTTTCTCCAGTTTCTGACAGTGGACTCCAGGCATATCGCATTTTACATTACTTCCAATCCAGTTTCCAACAGTGGACTCCAGCTGTGAGATTCCAGCTGTTTAACAGGTTATGACCCCTGCCCTTTGACCTCTGCGCTTCAAGTGTCACAGCCACTCGAAAAATTTCGCCTTCCCTGCCAGAACTCATTCCCTACACCATTCACACTTCGTTTCCACTCCATTCCACCCACATGTTGTCCAAAAACCAGCACCATTGGATTCAGCCTCTCAATGGCAAAAACTACACTACCTGGAGCAAAGAAATGAAGGCCCTATTTCATTCCAAAGGCCTCTGGCCCCTCATTGATGGCAAGGAAACGCGCCCCACCACTTCTGGAGCGGAACAAACTGCCTGGGATGTCAAACAGGACAAGGCAGCTGGGAAGCTGATCCTGAATCCACAGTGACTCTGGACCAGCGAGTACACATGAGAGTGGACCAGGATGACCCCACCAAGACCTAGACTGCGCTCAAAGCGGTTTTCGTTTAGCAAAAGGCCAGCAATCGGTTTGTGGCCTATGACGAGTTCTTCAGCATCCGGAAACGCGCTGAGGAGATGTTGTTAGACAGCTGAACAATGCAGCTGGAGTCCAATGTCAGAAACTGTATTGTATGCCTACAATGGACAGGAAACATACCTGGAGTCCGATGTCAGAAACTAAGGAGAAG
>JBBPQN010000033.1:0-40180 GCA_038092575.1 Boletus subluridellus | reverse complement strand
CAGAGAACACCTGGGAACTGGAAGGAAGTTTCAAACACGCGCAACCCCTTCTTCACGCTTATAAGCTTCGCCACCCCAAGGACTTCCCCTCCCCATCCTTCATCTAAACTACCGTCGCAATGGCCATCACCCAGACCCCCCCTGTTCGCTGCAACCGCCTCTCTGTTCCCCACCACCACATCCTGTTCACCTCTGTCCTGGAGAACCCTGTCACCACCCTCATCATAGAACGCAACCAGGTCTTTGCCTACAACTACGACCTCATCTCCCTCACCCGTCTCTACCAATCATACGCCACGGTGAGGTGTATAATGACCCAGTTGACCCCAGATAACCAACCCCCTGTTTATGCTGCTTCCCTGAATGGGGCCATCACCGAGGTGAGGTCCCTTAATTTAGATTTACTTTGGAACCAAGGATTCAGTGTGGTCGTCAACGCGCTCCCCCCTCTTGCTGTCTCCCCCATCCTTCGCCCCCTCATTCTCTCCATGTTGGAGTTGGAGAGGGAGATCTACTTCTCCCAGGACCCTCTCAACATCCCTGCCGCCCCCGCTCCTCACCCCTCCAACCATGGAGCCACCCATGAAGGTGTTAACAGTCAGTTCACCTCACCCTCACCCTCCCCTGTCCCAGTTCCACCCCCCTCTTCCAGCACTGTCCCCAATTGGGCCACACCTCCTGCAGGGGCTTGCTCAGAGTCAATGGAGTCCTTTCGGACCAGTATTGAGGGGATGCCAACCCCTTCGACACCAGCGACCTCTCTCTCCGCTCCTCCCACCCTCAGGAGAGTCCGCTGAGCCCGCCTCTTGCAGGAGGAACGATGATGACTCGGACTCGGGACCATGGTCCTCGTCCCATTGGGCCCACTGGTGGGCGCAAGAAATCAACGAGGAAACATGGGCCATTCCCACTCTCCCCGCTGCATTCCCACCCCGGGACCCCTCACCGTTGTCACCCCCGCTCGCCCCATTTCCCCGCCCTCTCCGCCATCAGGCGCCAACCCTCCTCTCCACCAATGGCCCAACCCTCTCCCCGGCCTAATGTTCCTCCCCACCATCGTCAGCGGTGCTTTGAGTGCCACTCCACCGACCACTTCCGGGTCAACTGTGCGCAGTACATCTGTCCGTACTGCCACACCGCCACCCCTGGACACATCCAGGCTCAATGCCCTTGTCGAGTCTGTTCTCTCTGTGGAGAGGTCGGATATATCGCCGACAACTGTGTCTTCCGTGACAACGGGTGGGTCAACTGGGACCATGACCCCACCGACTACGAGATCAATGAGGGAGATCAGTCCGGGCGAGACTGAGGTAGCAGAAGAACGGACCCAGCTGGAACTGGAGAATCTTGAGGAAGAGTCGGAGTCTCTTCCATACGAAGGGGGTAATGTTACGGATTTCTTTCCTTTATATCCTTCCAATTACACTCTCGCACATTCATCTTCTCACATGTGAGAGGGCTTCGCCCTTATGGCACTTACCATGCAATATGCTACGTTTACAGACAACCTTCTTGATACGGACGAATAACCTCCTTTAGGCAGCTCTCTCATACTGCCTCGTATTCCCCTTTACCCAGATGGTCTGTGCGCACTCTTATTTAGCTGGTCTGTGTGCCATTCCAAGTAGTATAAATACTTCGCCATTGTACTATGGTTCTACATCTAGTTCTACGCAATCCATTGCTTAGAATCTGGTCATTCCACGAGTGATTAGTCCTTGTGATTAGTCATAGCGAGACCCCTGAGGCTTCTAGTGTCTTCGCACTACACTTGAGTGTGCACTTCAACTAGGTTCTATGCATTAGCGTAACACAGGCTACACTTCCAGTCACAGTGATTCACATCTAATGTTTATTGGATGCATTTAAATTATTACTTTCTCATGTTCACCTCCATGCAGTGCAAGGCTATGCCTTAATCTACACACACTTCTTTTCCATTCTGCCACACATCATATTTAACACATGTTGTCATGCAGCCTTTTGATTTCCATCATCAATCACTTACAACCCTATGCCTGAGGCTATGGATTATTCCTCATTTGTACCAGTATTGTAGATCCAATACAAACATATACAAACCATAGTTTAGTATATAAGGCATACAGCCACCACCAGAGAATCTTGTGCCAAACACAGCATGGGCAGATGCTTTTCCCTTCCTGATCTCTTCCAAGGGTACATCACCTTTCTGACACTATTTTCTGTCTGTTTCTATTTTCTCTGATCCAATCTGATGTCTTCCATTTTGATCCTATTCAACATAACAGACACTGCTCCTTGGCTATGCTCTCTCATATTTACATAGCCTCAAAGATCCAATTTTCCCTACTTCCATGTGTCTGCCCTTATGATACATTTCCTTTCTTGTCTTGCTTGCCATAAACCTTCTGTACCATATAAATATTCATGATCCACATATAAATACTTCTTAACTTTGACCTATACAATATACCATATGTCTCGGTTCACTTGACTGGCTTCCTTTGCTTGTCTTGCTCTTGCTCTCTGCTTTCTCCTTGCCATTCCAGTCAGGGCCAGTCCCTTTGACTTTTATCCTTGATAATGGGTCATAGTTACCTCCAGACTACTCTTCTTGACAAAGAGTATGTGAACCAACTATATATTTGTTATGGTTTGCTTCTATGATCATTCGCTTTTCAGACTTGTCATTTTTCTTTTCAAAGTCATGTGACCAAATCGCATGACCTATCACCTGACTATTCTATTCTGCTTCTTGAAGCAGAAGATGTGTAGAAATTTTCCAACTTCTTTGTTTACAATCTACAATTGTCCATCTGTTGGAGGATGGAAAGAAGTCAATTCACTTAGTGGAAATGTTTAGGTGTTTATTTATTTCTTGCATAACTCGTGAAGTGAATTGTGGACCATGGTCCAAGGTGATGGAACAGGGAAGACCATGATGCTTCCACACATGGGAAAAGAATAATCTACACATATCAATCACTGAACATTTTTCTGTGCATGGAATCAATCCCACTTCTTTTGATAGTTGATCAATGACTGTGAGAATTGCATTATGACTGTGGGAATCAGGTAAATCTATAATTAAGTCTGCTGTAATGTGTTCTCCTGGTATTTCTGGAATGGGGAGAGAGTATAATAGGTCAGCTGAAGCCATGTTGCCTGATTTGAATCTTTGGCATGTGTTGCATCTAGCAATATATTCTTTTATGGTAGTAGCCACTCCAGGCCACCAATAATTACATTGGAGAAGGTCTGCAGTTTTCTCATAACCAGGATGTCCTGCAACTGGTGCATCATGGTGTTTTTCAATAATCTCAATTTGGAGAATTGTTTTGTCAGGTATGTATAATCTTTCAAATTTGTTGTATAGACAGCCATCATGTTCTTCTTGGATGCTGCCTTGTTTCTGCATTTTCTGTATTTCCATCACCCTAAGGAGACATGTGGTGTTGAATATTTTTTGTTTTATGATATCCCCATCATCTGCAATCCTGAATGTAGATTGGATCTTATTTGGAGAAAGAACAGTAATTCCTTTGTTATCATTTTCTATTCCCTCTTTATGGTCATCTCATCTAGAGAGTGTGTCTGGTTTTGTCATAGTGTGATCTGGTTTGTAATGTCAAGTTGCATCGAATCTAGAAAGGTACAAACTCATTGCACTTGGCAACAGTTAAGGTCTTGGTGTGTCATGAACCACTGAAGGTTCTGATGGTTGTTTCAAATTTCAAATTGATGTCTGGCCCCTTCTAGGTAGTGACACCACTGTTTTAGTGCTTGGATTACCAAAAGCATTTCCTTATCTGCAATCAGGTAATTATGTTCTTGTGGCATCATGGCAAGTAAAGAGAAGGCAACAGGGTGCCAGATATTTTATTTTTCCATAGATAAAACAGTGCCTGTAGCAAAGTCTGATGCATCACATTCTAAGTGAAAGCAACAGTCAATGTTGAAGAAGGCAAGGATAGGAATGGAGGTAAAGTATTTCTTTAGTGTGTCAAATGCCATCTGTTGGTCTTTTTTTCATTGGAAAGGTTTGTCCTTCTTCATGAGATCACATAGTGGTCTAGCTACCATTGTGTAATCCTTGACAAATCTCTGATAGAAGTTTGCTAAGCCCAGGAAGCTCCATACTTGTTTCACTCTTCAGCTCAGGCCATTCAATAATAGCTTTTAGTTTTTCTTGATCCATTTTAATTCTGTCTTTGCTGATGATTATATTGAGGAAGTCAACTTCTGTGGTGCTGAATGTGCATTTTTCTGGTTTGACGAATAGATCATTTTCTTCAAGCCAATGAAGGACTTCTAGCATGATTTTGTCATGTTCCTCTTGGCTTTCTGTTTTTGTAAAGATCATGAGGTCATCTATGTAGATGATGCAGACACCATCCATATCAGCAAAGGTCTCATTTATCATTACTTGGAAGGTGGTGGATGTTGGATCCAAACATACATTTCTATATTATATTGTGCTACTGATACAATACTCTCTTGTTCTATCTTGCTACTGCATTATCTTGCTATTGCAGCATGCCACCAAGCATGTCCTTTTGTTATTCCTTATTTGCTATCACACATGATTCACTAGTATAGATCGCTTATCTCAAGTAATGCATCCTCAGCCATCTCACATCCAAAGGCTGAGGTATGCATTCACCTATTCCTCTTGTTGTACATCACTGACAGCTACCCTAGTACAGTTGTGTTATAGGTAGCTAGTCAATATTAACCATCTCACATTCAGAGGCTGAGTACAGTTGTGTCATAGGTCTCTTCAGGTTATGAGCCCTGAGCTTGACCATTAGCCAGCTCAAAACAAGAAGAACCAAGATACAGCTACTTTCAGGCATCCCTTTGAGTGACCAGGAGTTATTAAACTTGCACACATCAGGACTTGCAAATCATGGGAAAATTTGAGAATGTTCTGGAGCTGACCAGAATAGAGAACTACTATGAATGGCAACAACAGATAGAACATCTCCTTTTAGGCAAGGGGGTGTACAATCACATCAGTAACAGGACTGATTCCACTCACTTCATCAAGTTTGCAGTGGAAATGCCCAAGCCAATCTTCCCAGACAGACCCTCAAGTTGCAAGAGAGAGGACATGCAAAAGTGGATTAAAGATGATGGGTTGGCAAAATCCATCATCTTAAGGAAAGTCAGCTCTACTGTCCTGTCGATTGTTCTGGACAACATTTCCATCACCACGCAAGAAATCTGGGCATTTCTCACCAACCTCTATGATTGAAGTGACATCTCTCTCCAATTCACTATTTGGAGTCAGATCACAAGCCTGAAGATGCAAGGGGCAGCCGATGCAGAAAAATACATGGTGGTGCACACTGCAGTGAACAAGCATCTGGCTTGCATGGGGGTGAGACCATCAGAGAGTAATGCCATTTATGCACTGCTGTGGGGTCTGCCATCCAGTGGATTATGGCCACTGGTGCGAAAGACCATTGAGATGGAAGTGCAGAGAAGTGCTCAGGTGGTGCAGGCATATGAGATGACAATGAATGGGAGCAGTGGCACGACTTTCAACACACATGTCAGAGGCACTAGCACCACATTAGCACCCACCACAGCATGAACCACCAATGTGTTCCAGTTCAGGTCAGCAAATCCATTCCTTGCCCTCATGTGTGCCACAGCACAAGTTCGTCCATACACCTTCTGGGATGCTGCATTGACCATCATTAGTGAGGCCACTCAGATGCTACAAGAGTCTAGTCTTCCAGGACCAGGGTCAGAGTACACAAACATCATACAGAGTCCCAGAGCAGACAATATCAACCCAGAGACTGGCCTGTGGAAGATGAAGAACAATCCAAGCGGGACATACTGTACAACACCAGGTTGCACTCCACGTAAGCATTGTGATCATGACATGCTGCATTGCTATGGAGTAGGGGATAGTATGGAGGGACAGGCGCCCTGGCAGGAGGCCAAGAAGGAGAAGAAGGACAAGCAGGCTGGGGCCAGCTTAGCAGCATCCATTGTGGCAGCAGCAGCAGACCCTAGCAGCAGCCTTGTGTCTCCACCCTCATCCAGGAATACTTTGACTACCCCAGCAACTGAAACAGCAGCATTGGCTATATCTACCCTTCCCACAGACAGCCATTTTCATGAGCTCTCCTGCACAGCAGTCAACAGATTCATGTCACCCAAGCTTGTGGCTCTCACTCATGCAGCCATTGCAACCATCCTCGACTCCAGTGCCACTAGTCATCTAATTCACAATCACAGTTATTTCTGGTCATATGTCCCTGATCAGAGCATTCAGATGAAAACAGTAAATCATGGCACACTTGAGATGGAAGGGTGTGGCACTGTGTGGCACGGCTTACAATCAGAGAAAAGCAGTTCCACCTAAGCTTGTTGGACTGTCTATATGCTCTTGGAGTGATGGTGGATCTCTTGTCAGCCGGGAAGATGATGGTGGTAAGCTGGGAGCTTGGATTCAAGGGAGGTCTGAGTTGTTGTGAACTCTACCACTCCAATGAGCATCTGGGGGATGTTCCAATGAAGCACAACCTCTGCCAGCTGTCCATCAAGTTTCTTCATCCCACAACATGCGCTGAACCCGTTGCAATTCCCTTTGTTGCATTTACTCCAAGCAAACACATGTGGGACCTCTGGCATGTGTGCCTTGGCCACCTTGGGGGGGGATCTGGTGAAGATAATCCCCTCTGTAACCACTGGTGTCAAGCTTGACACTTCTACCCCACAGTCATGTTGCAAGTGTGGCATTGTTGTGAAGCATCCCCACCACCCCTTCCCTCTCTCATTGACTCTGCCAGCCTCATGGTTTCTAGAGCTAATTCACACCAACATCTGTGGACTATTTTCCACAGCAATGCTTCATGGGAAATGGTACTTCATAGTCTTTCTTGACGATCACACGCACCTTCTCAGTGTGCAGCTTCTGGCAATGAGGAATCAGATACTAGACGTGTGGAAAATAGTTCAGGCTCACTGGGAAAACAAGTTTGGTCTATGGATTGTGGCCATACAGAGTGACAATGGGAGAGAATACATCAGCACTGAGTTTGAGCAGTACTTGCATGAGCAGGGGATTGAGCATCACAAGTCCATGCCCTATGCACATCAGCAGAACAGTCAAGCTGAGAGGGTGATTCACACTCTTGAAGGTTGTGTGCTTGCTGTGCTCATGCAGGCACAACTGTTGGCTGGTTATTATGGGGAGGCCATTCTCTATGTTGCCTATCTATGGAATCTCTTCCCTTCTTGCATATTGCCAGGGACAAAGACACCATTTGAAGCTCTGCATGGCAAGAAGCCTGACTTGTCACATCTTCACGTATTCGGTGTGCATTGCTTTGCTTGGATTCCTGTTGAGATATGTGCCAAGAATGGTCCACATTCTCATGAGGCCATCTTTCTTGGCTATCCAGATGGCATCAAGGGTTGGCATCTGCATGATGTTCGAGCAGGTTCATTCTTCAATGTCCATGATATCATCTTCAATGAGGGGTCAGTTCTCCATCCACAGGACAGGTTGGAGGCCCTGCATATTGAAATGCCTTCCCCACAGGCCTCTGAAGGTTCCCCATCAGCCGATGGTGACACACCTCTGGGGTCAGGGGGTGTCATTGACAAGGAATCCTTGCCATGCTCTTCTCCTGTCACCATTGATGGCTCATCTGGTGACCCCTCCTCTCCCATCGCTCCTCTCCTACCTATGGTTGCACCCCTGCCTGCTGAAGAATTGCCTGGACAATGTTGTTTGATGCAGGTTTGCATGCCAACTGAGAAGGGTGCTGAGTACACAGCAGAGATGCATCATCAGCAGGACTGTCTGGACACAGCTCATGCTGTGAGGGCAGGGATGCAGCTGGGTGAAGAGGCAGCTGATGAGGCAGTTGTGCTCACAGCTATGGTGGAAGTTGCAGATGCTCTGAAGCACAACAGGGGTCATGTCGATCTGGTGCTGGAAGGACAGGCCAGTCTTATCATCACTGAGCAGGCTCACCTATCCCTTCATAGCAATTGCTATTGGAATCCAGCTGACTCTGGGTACGATATGGGAATCCTGCCTGCAATATATGATGAAGCAATGAAGCACTCTGATCGCGAAGATTGGCTTTGGGCCATGCAAACTGAGCTCGGGCTGATGAGTGAAATGAAGGTCTGGGAGCTGGTTGTCCCTCCTTCCAGTCAGAAGCTCATTGGGAACTGCTGGGTCTTTGAGTTCAAAACTGACGATCAGAAAGGAAGTGCACACTTCAAGGCTCGACTGGTTGTGCAGGGGTTCTCATAGGTTCCAGGGGTTGACTTTAGTCAAACATATGCACCAGTCACTCATCAGGTGTCAATCAAGGTCCTCATTGCCTTGGCCACAATGCTCAACTGGGAGCTCAATTGCTTTGATGCCAAGCAGGCATTCCTGCATGGCAAGCTGAAGGAGGACATTTATATGTGGCAGCCCAGGTGATTTGAGCAGTACAACTCTGCAGGGGATCTGCTTGCCTGTCATCTGCTCTCCTTGCTTTATGGTCTTAAGCAGGCAGCTCTGGACTGGTACGAGCTACTTTCTTCTGTGCTGCTTGCACTTGGTTTCTCCAGAAACAAGGTGGATCTGGCCATCTTTCTCTATGACCTCACACTCCCAGACAGTCACCATATCATCTGCATCATAGCATGGCACGTGGATAATGGGCTCGGTGGTTGCAACAGTTGCACCTTCCTTGACTGGGTCAAGGGGCACATCAGGGATCGTTTCAGGATCAGTGACATGGGGCCCATGTCCCTGTATCTGGGGATCAAAATTGAGCATGATTGCACGATGAGGGAGGTATGGATTCACCAGGAGGCCTATATCCACTACCTTTGTGATGAATATGCTGTCTGATGGAAATGCTGTCTCAACCCCCATGGATCATCATCATCCTTTTGGCTGTGATGGCAAGATATTTCCAGACATGGTGAACCTGGAACATGTATACCATAAAATTGTTGGTGAGCTTATCTACCTCTCAACCTGCAGTTGGCCCAACATTGCCTTTGCTGTTCAGCACCTTGTGCAGCAATGTGCCCAGCCAGAACTTCACCACTTTGCAGCAGTGAAATGGATTGTCCACTACTTGTGGGGTACATAGTCTCTGCACCTTCACTTCAGGGACTCAACAGTGGATCTCTCACCTCATGCCTTCAGCAACTTGGACTGGGCTGCCAATGTGTCTGATTGCATGTCTGTGATGGGCTATGTCTGGTTCTTTTATGGGATCCTGTGGTGTACGTGTCCAAAAAGCAGGTTACCCATGCATTATCCACTGCGGAGGCTGAATACATGGCACTTTTGACCTATGCACAGGAGGGACTCTGGCTCAAATCCTTCCTTTGCTCCTTGCATCACTCAGTATCGCTTCCACTTCACATCCATGCTGACAACATTGTGGCCATCTCCCTGGCTGTGACACCTAGCAACTGTGCCCAGACATGTCACATTGGTGCCCCCTTTCACTTTGTAAGCGAGCATGTCACTTGTGGGGTCTTCAAGCTATGCTGGACTCCAACCTATTGCAATGTGGCTGACACCTTGACCAAGTTGCTTGACTGTTGCACTTTCATTGATCACCATATGGGCTTGTCTTTGGTGTCATGCTGAGGGGGTGTGTTGGATCTGAATGTACATTTCTACCTTATATTGTGCTGCTGATACAATACTCTCTCATTCTATCTTGCTACCACATTATCTTGCTATTGTAGCATGCCACCAAGCATGCCCTTTTGTTATTTCTTATTTGCTATTGCAAAATTCTGGGACACAACAGGACTCCTGACAAGGGTGCACCACATACAGTGAAGTGTCATATTCCAGAAATCCTGTAAGTCCAACCCTAGTCTTCTAGACCAACTCCACTTCTTGTACCTATGAACTCCAGTGCATTCTCATTTGAGATGCAACCCTTGGCCCCAGACCTTGTTCATACATATGTTACCTTACATCCTTCTCTGTCTGTACTAGTTCTGCTCTCAATCTCCCTCTGAACCTGTGTTTCTGCTTAGGAGCACAGCTCTGACTTTACCTTACCTCCGACTCCTTACTTACAAACCAGCTCCACTCCATTAGTAATCCCCTATGACTCCATAGTATATAAACCTCTGCAACTCCTGTACTTCCCCTCAGTTTGAATATCAACTTAGATAAAACTGCTCTTTCCTCCACTTGAGTCTTGAAGGCTCTCCTCTAACCTCCGCTCAACTTGACATCTAGTACATCTTAAGTCTAATCTGACCTCTCAGTAAATTCCGGGACACAATAGGACTCCTGACAAGGGCACACCACATACAGTGAAGCCAAGTTCTGTTCTGTTTAGACAACTCCGGAGTTCTGGAGTTTGTTCTCCCCTCAGAGTTTATCCATACTTAACAGTATATTTGAACTCCTACTTGTCACAGAGTCTAACTATGGATACACATACAACCAGATCCCAAACCCACACCCTAGGTGCAAATCCTCCACCATCTCCCAGATACAACCCTCTCAGCATTTTCAGAAGCAGCCAACAAGGCCCAGAACTCATCAGCCAATTCTGGGGCTTTTCTGCCCAACACACCCCGGGCTCTGCTTCTCAAGTGCATCCTACTCCAGAGTCCCCTACTTCAGGAGCGTGCATCATTAAACTTGAACTCAACAAATATAGGAGCAAAACCTCCACCCACTCCAGTCACTGCTCTGACCACAGAGTGCAAGATCCCCATTTCTGTTATGATCTGTGTCAAGGCAGATGCTGTAGGACGAGAATTGGCAACACTGCCTCTACAACAAGAAAGGAAGAGAGAGAAGGAAGGGGGAAAGGATGAGCGAAGAAGGAAAAGGATAAGGGGAACTCTCAGCGGTAATAAGTCCTTCACTAAGGATTGGGGCTAGTCTTCAGATGGATCGTATTGAGTATGGCGACTCGATGGTTGACCTATCTTCCTGAATACACGGATACCGGCAAAGTACTCCAGGTGAGGTTGGATTACTGACTAGGAGCTTCTGGCTTCTGACTTGGAGGTCAAAGACAAAGAGATTAGAACTTGGGGTTCTCATCTCTCATCGCTGTATTTATAGGAGCTATGTACATGCACAGACCATAAGGGTCTAGGGTAGGCATGTGAGAGCTACTACTAAATACGGGGAAATGAAAGAAGAGAAGTGACAGAGATTAAAAGGATAGGGGGTGGTAAGGAATGAGGTAGCAATGTGGGGAATGGAAGAGAAGGTGCGTAATGGAAGATCTAATTGGGAAAATGGAAGATGGGATCAGGAGATAAGATCAGGAGATCTAATCAAGATCCGATCAGGGGGATTACATAAAGGATCAGGTTAGGATTGAGTAAAAGGGAATGAAAGAAAGATGAGATCATAACAATTTCCCTGACAATGGAGATGCTCTGGGAGATCCTGACTTCCCCAGCAAAGACGATGACCCACCTAATGACTCTGACAACAAGCATGTTCCACAAGACACATTTGTGCTACTCACAAGTGCCATCCAAGGCCTTGCTCACTCCACTCGTTGTCCTGCCTCCAACTCTACCCCCTGCACCAAAGTCCAAGAACCAGATCAGTTTGATGGGACAGAACCCCACAAAGTCCAGGTTTTCCTGGTGCAATGCAAGCTGAATTTCCAAGACTGCCCAAAGGCTGTCAGCACCAACCATGCCAAGGTCACCTTTGTGCAGTTGTACCTAAAGGGTATGGCTCTGGAATGGTTCGAACTGGACCTACTCCAGATGGAACATCCTACACTCCACCCCCTCTGGATGAACAACTTCAAGGAGTTTGTCCTCAAGCTTCAGACCAATTTCAGTCTGCATGACCCCATTGGAGATGCAGAGCATCAACTCAACCACCTGTCCATGAAGGACACTCAACACATCAATAAGTATGTGGTTGAGTTCAATAGGATTGCTTTGCAAGTCTGCAGATATGAAGAAGGTGCCCTCTGGCACCATTTCTACAATGGTCTGCCAGACCACATGAAAGATGAAATTTCCCATGTTGGTAAACCCCTGATACTCTCCGAACTCCAAGTTCTCACTCAGGCGATTGACACATGCTACTGGGAGCACAAGTCCAAGATCGGCCATCAAACGAAGAACACCAACCAATCCTCCACACTCAAATCCAACAAACCCTCCACTCCCACACCTTCTGCACCTCACCCCTTCAACAGTGGCTCCAAGGACTCTAAGGAGTCAAAAGGCAAAGAAGCAACCACCTCCACAGCTCTGAAACTGGACTTGTTGTCCAAATTAGGGAAAGATGGCAAGCTAACCAATGAGGAGCACAAACGCCAGTTTGACAACAAACTGTGCATGTTCTGTGATCTCACTGGCCACATGGCTAAGGACTGCCCCAAGTCTATCTCTCAGGCAGTCAAGGGCCACACAGTGACCACAACTCCAGAAGCTAAATTGGAGGCCTCCACCTCAGAGACAAAAAAATAGCCTGTGACCTCCATGACTCTGCACAGACTGGAGGTTGCATTGAACCCACCCATGTACCCAAGAAGATCCATCACAATGTGTCTGCTCTTTCAGATCCTAAGTCACTTATGCCCTCTGTTTCTTTAGTATCACATCTGATCCCTCCATTTCCTGCACTTGTAGACTCCAGCTCCTCCAACTGTTTTATCAATACATCATTTATTAATAAATATGGACTTTTTACATACCCCATGCCCCCGCTTCAACTCTGTCTTTTCAATGGAATATCCAACAGCACCATTACCCAAGCCATCAATCTCTCCGTCCGTTTCCCAACTGGTGATGTCACTCCAATAATGTTCTATGTCACTCCACTGGACTTCTCCTATTCCCTTGTTCTAGGACACAACTGGCTCACCCACCACAATCTGTTGATTGATTGTGTTTCAAGCAGTATATCTTTCTGTGCACCTGAACAGAGTGTGCCAGCACCCCCAAGCTCTCCTCCACAGCCTCTGGAATCACTTCTGCTGGCTGAACCCAATCCAACCCATCCACCATGTTTCTCCGATTGCAAGGCTCTGCCCATCGCGCTCATCAGTGCACCTGCCTTCACACTGGCTTGTTATCTCAAGGGCTCTGTTTAGTTTAGCCTGCAACTCCACCCCTAGGAGAGTGATCTCTGCTCCGCCTCCCTCACTCCTCCAGAACAGGTCGATCTCTCCACTGTCCCTCCGGAATACCACAACTTCCCCAATGTGTTCAGCAAGAGCAAGGCTTCTATGCTTGCTTTGCATTGTGAACACAATCTGAAAATGGACCTTGAGGAAGGAGCATCTCCTCCACTGGGCACCACCTACTCCCTTTCCCCTTCCGAACTCAGCTCTCTCCACATGTTCCTCGATGAGCACCTAGCAATGGGTTTCATCAATCCCTCCTCCTTTGCTCACATTGCTCTGGTCCTCTTTGTCCACAAGAAGGATGGTTCACTCTGTCTTTGCATTAACTTCTGAGGACTCAACAAGATCATGAAGAAAGACCACTACTCACTTCCCCACATCTCCAACCTCCTAGACGCCCTGAGCCATGCCAAGATCTATACCAAAATTGACCTCTGGCATGCATACCATCTGGTCCACATCACCAAGGCAGATGAATGGAAGATGTCCTTCTGAACACACTACAGCTCCTATGAGTGGCTAGTCATGCCATTTGGTCTTACCACTGCCCCTGTGGCATTCCAGTGGTTCATAAATACCATCTTTGTTGATCTCCTTGATGTTTGCATCATAGTCTATCTGGATGACATCCTCATCTACTCTGAGGACAAGGCCTCCCACAAAGAGCATGTCTGAGAAGTCCTCCGATGACTCTGCAGACATGGACTTTACACCAAACCTGAGAAATGTAAATGGTCCACCAACACTACTGAGTACTTAGACTATAACATCTCTCCCTCCAGTCTTTCGATGTCTCTGGACAAAGTCCAGACCATGAAGGAGTGGCTGGAACCTTGGAAGGTCAAGGATATCCAATCCTTCCTCGGATTTGCCAATTTCTACTGTCACTTTATAGTGAACTACTCTGACATTGTAGTTTCTTTAACCCACCTTACTCACCAAGGTACTCCCTGGAACTTTTCAGATAACTGTTGCTCTGCCTTCCACAACTTGAAGAAAGCCTTCACCACCGCTCCGATCCTTACCCATTGGGCTCTGGACATCCCACTGATCATAGAAACTGATGCTTCCAATTATGCTATAGCTGGCATTCTTTCCATCCACTGCCCAGATGAAGAAATTCAGCCTGTTGCTTTCTATTCACAGACACTTTTCACTCCAGAGCTCAACTACAACACCCATGATAAGGAACTCCTTGCCATTCATGAGTCCTTCCAGACTTGGCAGCATTACCTTGAAGGCTCCGGTACTCCAATCAAGGTTGTCACAGACCACAAGAATCTTGAGTATTTCGCTACCACCAAACTCCTGACTTGCTGGCAAGCCTGGTGGTCGGAGTTCCTCTCTCAATTCAATATGGTCATTCACTGTTAAGTACTGGAAAACTCCGAGGGGAGAACGAACTCCAGAACTCCGGAGTTGTCTAGCGAACGGGACTTGGCTTCACCATATGTGGTGCACCCTTGCTAGGAGTCCTGTTGTCCTGGAATTTACTGATGGGTCGGAGATAGACTTAAGATGTACTAGGCATCAAGTCGAGCGGAGGTTTCAGAGGGAGAGTCTTCGAGACTCGAGCGGAGGGATGGAGTTGGACTAAGTTGATATTCGAACTGAAGGGAAATATAGGAGTTGCGGAGGTTTATATACTACGGAGTCCTAGGGAATTACTAATGGAGTGGAGCTGGTTTGTAAGTAAGGGATTGGAGGTAAGATAGAACCGGAGCTGTGCTCCTAAGCGGAACACAGGTACGGAGGAGAACATACAGCAGAACTAGTATATATGGAGATCAAGAAATGGAACGTAAGGTATCGTAAGTTATGGACAGGGTCTGAAGGTCAGGGGTCGCATCTATAGCAAGAACATGCCAGAGTTCGTATGTATGAGAAGCGGAGTTGGTCTGGAGGACCGGGGTTGGACTTACTGGATTTCCGGGATATGACATTCACTTCCATCCTGGTCACCTTGGCATGAAACCCAATTCCCTTACTAGACACTGGGATGTCTATCCCCAAAGAGGGGGATAAGGACTACACTCATATCAATCTGCACAACTTCTGACCAGTATTCACTCAGGAGCAACTTGCTTCATCCCTCCAAGCCACTTACCTCACAGCTCTGGTCCTCCAAGCTAGCACCCTCTTTGATGTGGAACAACTCCACAGCAACATCCTCTCTGCGCTTCCCTCAGATCCCCTAGCTGAACTCCACATGTCCAACCCATCCGACTCTCGCTGGTCAGTTGACAAAGATGGTTTCCCCCATCTCAACAAATGCATCTACATTCCCAATGCTAATGACCTCCGACTCTGAGTGTTCTGGTATAAACATGACCACCCACTCTCCAGACATTTTGGCCAGAACTGGACTTTGGAACTTATCTGCTGTGAATACACTTGGCCAGGTATCAGGACCTTTGTCAAGGAATATGTCTCCTTCTGCACATCCTATGCCTGCATGAAGGTTCCAAGACACCGGCCTTATGGATTATTGAAGAAACTCCCCATCCCAGAGAAGCCATGGAACTCCATCTCCATGGACTTCATTGAACAGCTCCCTGCATCCTCCAGATATACCACCATCCTCATCATTGTGGATCACCTTTCCAAACAGTGTATATTCATCCCAATGCACAACACAATCACATCTCTGGAGCTTGCAAAGCTCTTCCTACTTCACATCTTTTCTAAGCATGGAGTTCCCTCCCACATCACCTCTGATTGAGGTATGGAGTTTGTATCTCACTTCTTCCACTCACTTGGAAAAGCCCTCAACATCTGTCTCCACTTCACCTCTGGTTACCACCCTGAAGGAGACAGTCAGACAGAATGAATGAACCAGACTCTCAAGCAGTATCTCCGAGTCTATTGTAATTACCAGCAAGACAACTGGTCTGAACTCCTGCCTTTAGCAGAGTATGTATATAACAATGCTCCAAGTGCTACTACTGGAGTTTCACCATTCTTTGCCAATAAGGGCTACCATCCAAACATCACTGTCCATCCTGAGTGCGACCTCACCTGCACAAAGGTGTGAGAATACTCCATCGACCTTGACTCCTTCCACCAATTCCTCTGTGAGGAAATGGCCAACACCCAGAAGTGATACCAAGGACCTGCAGATGCTAGATGAACTCCGGCACTGGACTTCAAAGTCAGTGACCAGGTTTTCATCAAAGCAAAGTATTCCCACTCTACCAGGCCCTCCAAAAAATTCTCTGAGAAGAATTTAGGGCTGTACACCATCATCACTCAGGCCAGCAGCCTTTTCTTCACCCTCTGACTCCCAGATTCTATGAAGTCTGTTCACCTGGTCTTCCACATTTCACAGTTAGAACCTTCTGTTCCAAATACCATTCCGAATCATATCCAACCTCTGCCACCTCCAGTCAAAGTAGATGGTGAACCAGAGTTCAAGATCACAGAGATCCTCAACTCCAAAATAGACCATTGATGCCAGAATTGTAAACTCCTGTATTTGGTATGATGGTCCAGATATGAAGGTATTGACAATGAGACCTCTTGGCTACTCACCATGGAACTTGATCACGCCTCTGAACTTGTCCATGATTTCCATCTCTGGTATACCTCACTCTATATGACCACAAGCAAAATCACGATTACAACACAAAAACTAATTACAGGAAGGAGCAGGCATGCATACTCTACACCTCTGACTCACTCTCTCCCTCTGCATTGTCCTCCTCATCTCCCTTCTCATCCTCTGCCGCCACTTCCACCTCACATTGTGCCACTGCACTGTGCTCTGCCTCCACCTCAGCCACCACCTCCACCACCTGCGACTCCTCCAGCCCCTCCAACTCCAACTCCTCCAAGTCCATCTCTGCCCCATACACCTGCTCCACCTTGAGCTCCATGGGCCTTTCCAGCAGGCAGTTCTGGTGATCCAGCCACCTGTAGAGACCCTATATCAAGCCACAGAGCTCCATAGTGAGCTCTGATGGCATGACCAAGGCCTCCATGCTCATCAACGCCCCCACTCCCTTTGACCCACCCTACTCCAGCTCCATCTGAGCCCTCTTCCTCTTTTCCCATGGTGACTCTGCCTCCATCCTCTTTCTCCTTTGCTCTGGCTTCTCCACACCTGGCCTCACACACTTCCCCTTCACCTCAATGCACACTGTGCACAAAGTCGACTTACCAGGCCTGAGCTTGCACTTGAACTCACACTCCATGCAGCGCTCACACTCCAGTAGCTCCACTGCCCTCCCCTTGCCCTTGATGGAGCTCTGCCCCACCCAGACTTGCTCAGCCTACATTGGTTAGCATGCATTGAATGCGAGTAAGCAGACCACTTACCTGCTTTCTGGCCTCCTCCTTGGCCTTCCTGCACTCTGCAGCCTGCCACACTGAGTCCTGTTCCACCCTCCACTTCTTTGCCACCTCCGCTGCCTCCACCTCCACCTTATGCCTCACAGCCACCTTCACCTGCACCTTCTTCTGTGCCTCCTCCACCTTCTTCCACTTCTCCTCTGCTTTTCACTCCTTCATATGTCACTGCTGCTCTGCATACTTTGTGGTGCAGATGTTGTCATCATTCTCGGTGCACTCCACCAGATGTGCATCGGACCAGTTCTTGAGATCATCGTTGGTAGACATGAGAGTTTAGAATGAAGAAGGATGGACACACAGCATCAGATTTTATACACCTCCGAGCAGCATCCACAATTTCGGACTCTCAATTTCCACTCTGCATTGTTCCTCACCTAGGCCTTCAGGGGTTTAGGCCTAAGAGGAGGATACTGTCATATCCCAGAAATCCTGTAAGTCCAACCCCAGTCTTCTGGACCAACTCCACTTCTTGTACCTATGAACTCCAGTGCATTCTCATTGGAGATGCAACCCTTGATCCCTGAACCTTGTTCATACATATGTTACCTTACGTCCTTCTCTGTCTGTACTAGTTCTGCTCTCAATCTCCCTCCGAACCTGTGTTTCTGCTTAGGAACACAGCTCTGGCTTTACCTTACCTCTGACTCCTTACTTACAAACCAGCTCCACTCCATTAGTAATCCCCTATGACTCCATAGTATATAAACCTCTGTAACTCCTGTACTTCCCCTCAGTTTGAATATCAACTTAGATAAAACTCCTCTGACCTCCGCTCAACTTGACATCTAGTATGTCTTAAGTCTAATCTGACCTCTCAGTAAATTCTGGGACACAATAGGACTCCTGACAAGGGTGCACCACATATGTGAAGCCAAGTCCCATTCCATCTAGACAACTCCGGAGTTCTGGAGTTCATTCTCCCCTCAGAGTTTATCCATACTTAACAATCTTCCGTGGACAGCTACCAGGGGATTGCAACTTATGGTCAAGACAAGGAAAATCAATCTCTCCAATCTTCCATCTGGAGATCACAAAGACAATGAAGAATGTTCCATCTCTCCCCCAAGTAATCCCCCACCCCAATCTTCTTCCTTTGCTGCCATCCTCAAGTGATAAATTCCTGGATCATTCAAAAGTAATCCATCTCCTGCTCCCCAGCCTTGCCAACCCTGCCCTGCCCATGGATGCTCCCATGCTTCCTTAGAAGGTTCCCATTATCTAGGAACTTCTATCCAATACTCTATTCCAGAAAAGGAATGAGCTGAAGTAGAGGCTGTAGGAATCTATGAGAGAACTACTCTCACTGGAACCCTTGAACAACTCTACCCACCTCTACCCCCACAACCTAACCTAGACCCTGATCCAGATTACCCCATTGACAATAAAGACAATGTGGGAGAAATTGAAGCAGCACTCCCAGAAGGATTCTCCAGAGCAGGACGGAATGCCCCAGATAACTCCTTGCCATGAATGGATATTTCTCCCTTCATGAGACCAAATACTTGCACAAAGCAAATGCTTTATCTTCCTTAACAGAATGTCCAAGGAAAGAGGAAAAGTATTTGCAGAAGCTTAACTTATCAAACTTGCTAACAATAATATCTCAAAGGCTGGAAAAGACTTCAACTACATCCAAACCATCTTCTCCACTACTTTCTCCCCCTATGATTCCTCTATGCACACTAGGGTTGAACTGGCCTCCCCTTAGTAGAACCTTTGTCTCAAAGACAGACCCAAAAAATACCTTGTAACCTTTATGGTCCTCTCTACCCAAGCAGGAATTACAGACCTCAGAGCTCTATCAGAATGGTTCCTCAGAGGACTTGCTGAATATGTCACTGCTCAACACACCCTCTTTGGTGTCCTTAAATTAGCAAAAGAAATGCAGGATAGGTATACTATATACAACAAAGCTGCCAAAATCAAAAGTGGACTGGCATGTATTGAAACAACCCTATTAAAAGTATGATGTGTACCTCAGGTCATCACAAATGTCAACTGGAAGTGGAGTGAAGTGCAAGAGAAATCAGGCCTCAGTCTTGGAAGTAGGGAAAAACTCCAAGAGAACTAAACTGGAGGACATCCAGTGAAGTCTCAAGGTTTATATACTATTCATAGTGTTTGTACATGTGTACATCAGATCTACTGATGCAAGCATATATGGTAATGATGGAGATGAAGAATATGAGCCATAACATGTGTGAGCATAGCCATAAAATGAAAGGAGTGGAAATGAAAGACATGATACAACATCATGCTGTGGTAGAATGGAAACAAAGAGAAGATGTGCACAGCATGGAGATGAACATGGGAACAATATAACTATAAAAGAATAAATGCATCTGATGAGATCTGTGATCTCTAAGTGCATTGCAATGACTGATGACATAGCCTGCATCAAGAAAGACTGATGGGTGAGTCAAGTTGTAAGTCATAAAGAGTCATGTGACTTTGAAAGAAAAAGAAACAACTAAGTATAAAATAGATAGATGTAGAGAAGTAAACTATAACATATATCAGGGATATATATATACAAAGGACCAAGAGTCTCCTATGAAAAGCATTCTCCTCACCACAATCCCAAGGCTATGGACATGGATTGCGTTATGATCAGCCCTCCTGAACATGCTTGCCTTATGCATGAAGGCTGTTGCTTTATTTGTGAAAAGCATACTTGCTCTACTAGGAAGCATCTGAGTTATATGCCTAATCTGCCTTGGTAAAAGAATCCTTGCCAAATCCACACTCACATTGTAGAGACCACCTCTGCCAAGACCACCCCTCTCCCATTGGACTCTCCAGATGTTACAACCTAGTAACAATGGTACACCAACATATAGCTGGGTTCACCATATTACTCATTGAGAGTAGTAGTCCAAAGGACTTAGAAGTCCTGTCATTGTGAGAAGTAGTCAAAGGGGCTGGCCCTGACTAGGATGGGTAGGAGGAGATGGAAGAGGTGAGAGAATTGAGCCAGGAGTGAATCTCAAGATACATGGTAGATTGTGTAGGTTTAAATTAGTGAGGTATAACTGCAGAAGGTGGGGTTTAAATACTGCCTGGAGGCATTAAGGGCAGGTGAGACCAGATAAGGGAATTACATTAGGGTAGGTAAGATGTGACAAGGAAACACATTGTGTTGTGAGAGATGCAAGACACAGGAATGCATTGCATCACATATGATGTAAGGAATATGACTGCATATAAAGAGAATGTAGTTAGGAGGCAATGTTTATCAGGGGAAGCCAGAACAGAAGAATGCAGAAAGGAAGAAAAGGAATCAATGAGGCAGTACATACTCAGAAGGAATCAGAGAAGAGAGGCAGTCCATCCAAGCTGTGTCTTGTGCAGCATACTCCTACAAGAAGTGAACAATCTCGTTCCACAGAGAGTTTCCCCAGTAATTGAGTGTGAGGTTAGGAAAAAAAGGAGGAGGGTATCCATAACTGTAACACTGAATGCCTATATATATTAAAGGCCTCATCCATCATTCCAATCATAATGAAATCCTTTGGACCTTAAAAACTACCTTTGAAGCCAATTGGAATGAATGAGATGAGATACACCAATCCAATAATAAAGAATGGTAATATGAGGATATTAACATCCTCACCATCAAAACCTCAAACCTCCCTACTGGACACCCACTGCACCTGCATTTTTTAGATGGAAGCAATGGACCAATATCATCTCCTTCCATCATGATTGCCCCTGTATTTATTTTTGGATCAAGCAGTAATTCTATTCACATTCCCATCTCAATCCAGAATAAATGGGCTACAAAGATTGTTGGCATCAATGCCATAATAGACAGCAGAGCAACAGGATGCTTTCTCTCCAGACAATTTACCAAGCAGCATCATCTTCTCCTCTTAACTCTCCTCCACCCAGCCAAGGCATGTAACATTGACAGTTCCTCCAACCAGTCAGGAGATATTATCCACACTGCCACAGTTATACTTAACATGGACAGTATCCTAGAAGAATGAAAGCTCTACATCCTCAACTGTGAAAAGGAAGATCTCATCCCAGGTCTCCCTTGGCTTAGAGCTACCACTCCAATCATATACTGGACCACTGGACAGGTCACTATTGATTTAAAGCTCCACAAGGACCATTTTCATCATCACTCTTGTGTTCTCTCACAAAGATATCTTCTCCAATATTTGGAATACAATAAAATAGATACCATTGAAAATGATTTGTGTTCTGCATTTCTATACAACCACACTCCACTCCACTGAGCTGGAGTGCTCAATGCACAATATAATTTCACTGTTCCTGATCACCTAATCAAAAAGACCACTTTGTCTACTATCCTTGCCCACAATGTTGGACTGTTACAGATCTTCTTTCTTTTTCATCCTCTAATTGTTATGATATACTATATTTTCAAAACATTTTTTAACTTAGCGCATTCACGCACTACTTTACATCCTTCAGACTTCAAAGTCACGTGATGTGCACGTGACCGTGGGAAACTACATGTGACGTATGGTCTAGACAAACATGTTGCACACACGCCTTATTAATCTCCGCTTCTTTCTTCTCATCATCATTCTTCTTCTCTCACAAACTCTTCTTTCATCTATCTAAAATCAGTAAAGTCGTTCCCATGGACCCTATGGTCTGTGCACCATCCTGTAACATATATAAAGTAGCTGTACTCGACTGGACTCCCCAGTCTAATCCATTTGTCACTTGCGACCTATGTCCTTGCGAGTTGATTAAGGAAGGCCCGTCTCGTCTCATCTCTTAAACCTCTGCTTTCTCTTTCATCATTTGGTTTGGTGTAGCCCCAGTAGAGTCTCGCCAGTGTTCGCTTGAGTCATCTCGCAACACTAATTACCCATTAGCTCATTCCCCTTCTCATATGCAAGAGGCCTATGCTCTCAAGGCTATGTATGACTCTTGGTTATAGTACATGTATGGATGATCTCTTCCTTTCTAGGTAGTTCTTTTATACTGCCTCATTTTTCCCTTCAACCAGATGATCTGTGCTTGATTGGTCTGTACACAGTACTTACTCCTATAAATACTTGCTGTTTGTATTAGTAGTCCCTTATCTAGTTCTACACAATCTATTGCTTAGAATCTGGTCATCTGCAAGTGATAAATTTTAGGATTTGTCATAGCAAGACTCCAGCCTCCATAAAGTGTCTATGCACTACACTTGAGTGTGTGCTACAACTAGGTTCTGTGCATTAAGTGTAACATAGACCTTCCAAGGACCTTATACTCTGTGTAGTATAAGTATCAGGATCTTCTGTCCCTAATCTTTAGTCCATTCAAACTTCTCTTACTCTCCAGTCAGTTGTCTCAACATCAATTTGACTCTTGTTGCCTCCTGCTATCTCTGCCACTACACCTTGATCAGCACTAGTCAACACTAGTCTCTTATCTTCAAGCACTTCCCTCTCAAACCATCACTCATATCAGGATGCAAGTTTTCTCCCACAACTATCTTTCTTCGCTATTCTCTGCCATCAGAATAGTCTCAATTCCAATAGATTATGAGCCTTGCATAAGGGGATTCATTGGGTTGCTGTCTTTGAATACTACCATGCAATGCCACCTTAGACTCATTGCATGATGTTTCCACACCTTAATGCACAGGAGTGCATGGTTTATCTGATCCTATACTGGGTAGTTGCATTGCTAATGCTTACCACCTCAATTTATTATTGAAAGACCACTGTAGCCATGATGGCAGCAGTTTGGTTGAGTGCAGCTTCTTAGATTTTACTCTTCCACTTTTTATCTGACACTAGAATGGTGATGCTAACTTGGAGAACTTATATATTTGACCAAATAATGCACTTTGGACTGGATATAACCCTGTCCTTCCATTTAAGACATGTGTTTGAGACCTCTGAAGCATGAGAACAATCTCTTCATGATATTGGTGATGTACAACTTGCTTGTACACTGTACTCTTGCATGAGACATCATAGGCCTAAATATTGTGTCAATTGCTATCAACAATCACAGAGACATATATAGTCATCAAAGTCAGTCTACACCTTGTAGATCTCAATCCATTCCTCCTCCCTATCAACAATCTTGCAGCTTTTCACAGCCACCTGCCTATGATCCTACTGCCCTACCAGCTCATGCAGCTGAAGTTTCCATCAACCAGCTAGACTGGAAACTACCTCCACAATCTTCCAATTCTATCCAAGTCAGATATGCAAACAACACTATATTTATACATATATCCACACTACCTACTCCTCCACCTTCTTCTTCAACATCCACCTTATCATAATCTACTATTGTCAACAGAGATGAATCTAGAGGGTAAACATCTGCACAACAACATAGTGCTGAGTCACTTTATTCAGAACCAACTGAACTATCCTCTTCACAAGAGAGTGATGAAGATCATGGAGTCCAGTAGACTGTCATATCCCATATTCAGCTAAGTCCAACCCTGGTCCTCTGGACCAACTCTGATGCGTTCTTGTTTGAGATGCAGTTCCTATTTCCTGGACCTTGTCCATAGTTTATGTTAACCTTATGTCCTAACTCTTATCTCTGTACATACTAGCTCCAGTATATATTTCCCTCTGTACCTGTATTTCTGCTTAGGAGCACAGCTCCAGCATTTCCTGTGTTCTGACTCCTACTTACCAATTTTTACAAACTCCATTAGTAATACTCCACCTCCATAGTATATAAACCTCTGAATACTCCTATACTATTCTTTAGTCTAATTATCAATTTAGTCAGTTCCTCTTCTTTCTGACTGAACCTCAATGATTTCCCTCAGAAATACTCCACTTGACTTAGCATCCTAGAATGCTTCAAGTCTCTCTCTGACCCCTGTCCATAAATCTGGGGCATAGGACTCCTGACAAGGGTGCACCACATATGGTGAAGCCAAAGTCACACTGCCCAGATAACTCTGGAGTTCTGGAGTTCACCTTAGAAATTGCCCAGTCTTAACAGAGACACACACACATTGTGATGTTTGATCTCAAATTTCATGGCTTGTCTTTCAGCTATAGATTATCTAAAGACCAGTGGCACAACATTATCACATCTACTTGCTATTATGGGAAAATAATGAATATGATATACAAAGGAGCAGGACTTACTTTTCCATCTAATACACTCACATGACACCTCCAACTCCAATCCATAACCTCAGATGGAAGATCATCAATTAGGGTTTTGTTCCTTTTGACAAGAAATTTCAACTTCAAATTGCAGCTTTCAAGCCTAATCTCTATTTCTCCAATAATGATATGGAGATTGGTTTTAACATGCCAGGCCCCTTAGGATTTGTTCTATCCAATTTGCACCGCTTTGGCCTTATGGGAGATAAACCAGATGATTTAATTCCCAGAGAGGATACTATTGTTCTTGCAAATTATAACAAGGCTGGAATTAATCAATGTCTGTGGGACATTCCCACACAGAAGTCATGGAATATTAAGGTAGATGAGTTCATGCAAACCTCTTTTATCTATTCTTGGATTGATTATTGGAAAGATTACTTACATATTATCAACCAGCTTGAGTCATTCTGCAACAAACCCAATTATACCAATTTGATATCCAAGTTTATTTTTGAGGCAAATATCCTTTGCTTTACACCAGACCAAGTACAAATCATCATAGTCCAATATCAAGACTTGATAGAAATTCACAAACATGTACTTGAGCATCAAAGAATTGGAGAGCTACTGTACAACAGCAAGTGAGATGGCTGGTTGCATATCAGGCAGCAATTGAGCAGAATGAGATTGCCTTTCTAGAGCAGCCAATGAATACTGGCCTGTCCCAGTATGGTTAGGAGGTCAGTATGCTGAACCAATTGGTAATGATTATTGTTACCATAAACTTCCTTTCTGTCTTTGATTTGTACATTCATCTTTCATACAAATAGATCTGTCATCTGGTTGCTTTTGACTGTCTTGCTTCAATCATTCAAAGTGGTATTACCTGGTAGATCTTTTTACTTTTACTTTGGATGAGGATGACAATAAGGATCTTGACAATCCTCATTTTTCAAATCACTTCATATTATTGATTTTGAATCTCATGCAAATCTTCCATTACCAATTTGGTATTGAGAGATGTTTGCTATTTCCAATGTAATATCTTATTCAGCAGATTAGGTCTTTCATGACCAGTTCATTTTATACTTTAATCTTCTTTTGGAGAAGGAAGCAATTATCATGCCTCTACCACTATGGACTGGTTCTCACAGCAAGACTCTTTAGTTCCAAAACCAATCAGAAATGGATTGGGAAAATTTAGATCAGATTAGAAAAAAGAACATGATTTCTATCCCTTTTTCTCATACTCCTAATGGTCCAGAATAAGATACTGATATATCTAGATCTTTGTTCTTGTTTGCAGCAGATCTTTTAGATTTATTCTAGAGACTCTGCTGACATGTCAGCCATCAAAATCAATTCCAACATCACATATAAGATCCAATGTCTTACTGGATCTAACAATTACTTCAATTGGGCCATGGACCTCCAAGATGTTCTCACTATTCTCAAGTGGTGGAGCATCATCTTAGGATCTGTTACATATGTATGTGCAGCAATCTGATGCTGCAGCTCAAGGAAACTAGGAAGAGAAGGATTGTCAAGCAGAAGCTACCATTGGAATCTATGTGCAGGTTCACATGAGAGTTCATCAAAAGCATACTTATATTGCTAGGGGAGTAGCTCCCAATATTGTTATGCACCCTTCATTGTCAAAGGGCTTCTGGAACAACCTCCAGACCCTTTATCAATCTCAAGAAGTGTCAGGCCAGTTTTGGTCCTTCTAGGAAGCACTCTGATATTAGTTCAAGGAGAACTGAGACATGAATGAGCAGATTTCCATTCTGACTCAATTGTTTCAACATATGGCCACCACAGGTCTTGTCATACCAGATTCACTTCAGGGATGATTATGCTCAACACCTTCCATGCTCCTTTGAAAGCAGTGTCTCACTTCTCATTGAAACCCTTCCTGCTCATGAATTCATGAGCAATACAATCATGTTGAAAATCATGGCAGAGAGCAATCTTTACCATTTCACAAGGGAACATTCTTTGTCCTCTTCTCATCACAATTCCCTCCCCAATTGGATCTTATGGCCATCTGATGATTCCAAGATCAACCATACCAACACAGTTCAACATGCCTGTTTCTCTCCTACTTGCATACATTGTGGCAAGACTGGTAACACTCATGATCAGTGTTGGGCCCAATATGGTATTACAGACTCTATTATTTTTTCTATTTTTCTATCTATTTTTCCTGATTTTCTCGAGCAATTTTCACATTTAGCCCCTATTTAATAGCTCCCATCACCTGTATCATGGGACAATGAATGCATGAGAGGACTTAGAACAGACAGAGTGAGCCCTTTGTAAGGGCCAGGGATGATGACTTAGATTATTTTCCCCTTTCTTACAGATTGACCTATTTACTAAGGTACTATTGCAAATAGATGACTCAGATGTGTAATCTGAGTCTTGTCTATGCCGCTTGAGGCCAAGCTTGGTTTGCCCATATTCACACTAATGAACAGTCACCATACTCCAACACTCCCCCACAAGCTGAGCAGAGGTTGAGTTCTTTGGTGTGGAGCATATGTGTTGTGAGCGTACTCGAGCAGACACTGGCAGGACTCTACTGAGGCTACACCAAACCAAACGATGAAGAGAGAAGCAGAGGTAAGAGTTAAGACGAGGCGGTCTTCCTTAATACACTTGCAAGGACATAGGTCGCAAGGTACAAATGGATTAGACTGGGGAGTCCAGTCGAGTACAGCTACTTTATATATGTTACAGGTTGGCGCACGGACCATAGAGTCCATGAGAAAGACTACTGGATATAGATAGATGATAGAAGTGTTCGTGAGAAGAGAAGAATAATGATGGGAAGAAAGAAGCGGAAATTAATAAGGCATGTGTGCAACATGTTTGTCTAGACCATAGGTCACATGTAGTTTCCCACGGTCACATGCACATCATGTGACTTCAAAGTCTGAAGGATGCAAAGTAATGCGCGAGTGCACTAAGTTAAAAATGTTTGAAAATATAGTATATCATAACAATATGTGGCTGATGAGGTAGGGCTTTAGTGAGGATATCAGCAGTCATTTCGCTTGTAGGACAATAGATGAGCATTAGCCAGCTAAGCTGTATTGACCTCCTCATGTGGAGATTTTCAAGGTTGAAGTACTTAGCTCATTTATGAAACTGGATGTTTGTGACAATGGCAATGGCAGATTTGTTGTTGCCATATAGGACAGTGGCTTTCTTTGGTTCATATCTAATCTCACTGTAGAGATTTCATAGCCAAATAATATCCTTTTTGGTGTGTGCCATTGAACTAAATTCAGCCTCTGCAGTGGAGAGTGCAGGAGATAACTCCTTCTTTGAGCTCCAGGTAATAGCACTGCCGTTTAATAGGAATATGTTGCCACTTGTTGACATCAAGTCATGGTTGGTTGTGAAACTTGCATCAGCATAGCCATGAAATTCACCAACAGTGCTGCTCCTCACATATGTGATACCCAGTTCCTTTGTCCCATGTAGGTAACAGAGGACGCATTTGGCAGCAGTCCAGTGTACCAGATCTGGGTTGTTATTGAAGGAACAAAGTTTGTTAACAGCATATGTGATGTCAGGGCAAGTTCCAATGGCAGCATACATCAAGGATCCTGTGAGTGACACATATTTTCCATATTGGAACATTGGCTCAGCACTCAGTTTGCAGGGTTCAAGTTTCACATTTGGATTGAGTGGGGTGGATATGGTGCTACCATCATGTATCATATACTTTTCGAGTAGATTCTCGATGTACTGAGTTTGTCAAATGGTAAGTGTTTCCCATTCTTGATTGCACATGAATTCCAGTCCAATGAGCTTGTTTGGTTTGCCTAAGTCAGTAATATCAAATAACCCTTTTAGGTTGTATTTGAGTTCAACCATTTTATCCTTATTGTTTGTAAACAATAAGAGATCATCAACCCATATAGTGATAATTTCAATGGAATCTCCTTTGCGCCATATATAGATGCAAGGATCCATGTAGAGATGTATGAAATTGATCCCACCAAGCTTACTATCAAGCTTTTCATTCCATTCATGGCCGGATTGCTCTAGGCCATATAAGGTTTTAATTAGGTGGCATAGCCTGGACGTGCCATCATTGTAACCCTGGGGTTGATCCATGTAGATATCCTCTTTTAGTATCCCATTTAGGTAAGCACCTTTGACATCCATCTGTTGGATTTCCCAGTCTTCAGCCACAGTAAGTGCAAGAATTGCATGTATTGTCTTGAGGTGAGAATGTCTCATTATAGTCCATGCCTGGTATTTGGCTGAATTCTCTGGCCACTAAATGGGCCTTGTATTTTTGCAGGATTCCATTTTTATCATATTTTCTAACAAAGATCTATTTGTTTGTTATAGGCTTTCTATTCTTGGAAGCATCTACTAGCTTCCAAGTGCCCATGCGTCACAGCATCTCTAGCTCAACTTGGATGGCCTTTTCCCATTTGGGCCACTTGGATGAGCTCATTGCTTCTTTGAGTGATTTTGGATCTGTGCCACTCATATTCATTTCAGTAAATGCAGTATATACTGCAGTGGCTGCTGTCAATGGTGATTTTTCACGATCGGTCTCATCACTTAGTCATCACTGTTTTGCTTTTTTGTCCAGTTTTGACAAATTCAATTCCTGATTGAGAATCCAAACAGAACAGCCAAGCTCTTGGACAAACAAGATGTCAGGATGCTTCCCAGACCACTTCTCATATGATGTTTTATTGTGCACAGCGTGTGTATAGGCACAGTTTTGAATATATGTGGCATGACTCATAGCCTCAGGCCACAGCTTATTTGGTATGTTGCATGTGAAGATCATTGAGTGAGTCAGCTCAACAACTGTTTTATTCCAGTGTTCAGCAACACCATTCTGCTTTGGCATATATGGTGCCAAAGTTTGAATCTCAATTCCATGGTCAAGGCACCAACCCCGTAAGTCCTTGTTAATGTACTCACAGCTGTTGTCAGCACAAATGACCCTTGGCAGGAATGAATTCTGGTGTTCAATAGGTGCCAAATACTGTTTCACCTTGGTAGGTGTTTCATCTTTTGATTTCATGAAACTAATTGTACAGTATCTGGTTGTGTCATCAATAAACGACACATAGTATCAGCATCCATGCAGGGATGATACCCTTGCAGGTCCCCAGACATCTGTATGGGTGAGTTCACCCAGTTTTCATTTGCATGAAGTGCATATTTTTGGTAATACTTTCCATTTCATTTTAGCTTTAATATAAGCTTCACACTTGAAGTCCTGTGGACTATCATGCAACAAGAAGCCATCAACCAGGATCTTCCCATGTAAGTTGCACAGCCTGCTGATAGTGATATGTCCTAATTGACAGTGCCATTTTTCCCATGTCCAGGTGTGTTTTATTGTTACTGCAACACTGGCAACATCTTGGGGAGCAGTCCATTGATCAAGGTAATACAGACCATTTTGTAATGTTGCAATGACAAGAGTCTTACCATGCAAATCATGCAGGAACATTTGACCACTGTTGCAAATGACATGGCCACCTGCCCTATCAATTCGCCTGATGGAAATGAGGTTTTGACAAGCCTCAGGTCCATACAGGACTCGGGTTAAACATAGAGTATACTGTTTGTCATCTTTACATGTCTGTAATAGGACAGTTCCCTGTCCATGTGTGATGACAGGCTTATTTCCAAGCCCCCTGACAACTTTTCAAGGTGTGGATTGATATGGCACAAAAGCCTCAATGTTGGCACAGATGTGCATTGTCACACCAGAATCAATAATCCACGAGTAAGCAGTGAAGTCGGCCTCTGAGGTCTTTGACATTTCACCCTCATCACAGATATTTACAAATGTGGTGAAGCTCTTTTCGAGTTCCCCATTGCTACTAGATTCCTGCTCTGCAACATTAGCATGCATGCACCCCTTTCCTTTTCCTTTGCTAAGATTCAAGGAGGGGTTCTTCTTTCCCTTATCCTTGTGCTCTTTATTAATGTGCCCTTTACCTTTATTAGTGGGGGTCTTCCAACACTTATCTGCCTCATGACCAATCTTCTTGCAAATGTCGCGCTTTGGTGCGGTTTTTCCAAATCAGTGGCAATCCTTCATAGCGTGGTTGCTATTCTCTGTCAATATAGCAAAACTGGTGCCATTACTGGCCAAGACAAGCTGATCCCTCATTCTCTTGATGGGATCACCAGTGATCTTGTCATTCAATCTCTGGCTTTTGCTCACCCCTTTGCTGGACTTGCTATTCATATCTGCCATCTAGACAATCAGGACATGGTGACCTTGTATGAAAGCCTCTTGTTCATCAATGTTGGCAGGCTGTTTACAACCAACAATCTTAGTAACATCATGGGATAAGCAAGCATTCAACACATGAACTGCAAACTTACAGTAAATCCATGGTGCCATGTCAGCATTGCTTTCAAATACAAACTGGCAAATTATACAGAGGAACTTCTTGACTTGGATGAGCAGGACATAGTGGATGTACTCCAAGCAGGACACTCACAAGCAACAGAAAATCAAATATATGGCCTTAGTCCAGATAGTCTTGCAGGTGCTGCAGAAGATCTCCTGCCACACTTTTCAAATACTAGTGGCAAGTGGCAAGTAATCCTGTAGACAGTGCCAGGAGGTCTTGGATTAGCATAAGGGAATGTGTTGGTGGTGTCATGTGCTGAGATGTGAAGATGGACAACATAGGCCATTTGTAAATGGTGGATTAGCATGCAAGTGGAAAGATATAGTGATACTAATGGTGCTGAGCATATGGATGAATGAGCATATGATATATAGGGGAGAGTGCAGGCAAGGTTTGGGTTGAATGGGAAAGTAGAGAGGAGCATGTTGAGTGGTTGATGAGTGTACTGGAGGAAGGACATTTCAGCAAGATGTTGGATGTTATAGTGTGGTATGTAGAGAATTTTATAGCTTTTTTGTAACTAGGTCCTGTTTAAGCTTGGATTTTTGTATGAAAATCTGATCAAATATGCACAAACTACTATAGGTGATATGCAGAAAATGCACACACAACAATAGCAGAAGACATATGGAGCAGCATCAAAGACACCATGAGACAAAAAAGAAGGAAATGGACATGTATGTAAATGCACAAGTTGTTGGATTCATTGATTGTGCACTCCATTTTCGTACTTAGAACATTGTGCCACATTGTGGCGCATTGTTGTTGTTGTTGTTATTATTTGTTTGTTGTTTGCTCCTACAGTAGTCAGAGTCCACTGTCTTTGCTTTCCTCCAGTTTCTGACAGTGGGCTCTAGGTATGTTGCATTTTACATTACTTGCAATTTAGTTTCTGACAGTGGACTCCAGCTGTGAGATTCCAGCTGTTTAACACAAGTATGTTCATTTGCATGCATCACATGCCAGTCATGCAACATCACCATATAATATACATGGCACAAGTTATGTATAATGTGTTACGACTGTGCTGGACTCCTAGGTGTAACTCCGGAGTTCCAGAGTTCAGAGGGGTTGAAATGTTGGCTTTACCATATGTGGTGTGCCCTTACTGATCTTCATTGTCTCAGACTTTGGAGTGAAGCAAGGGCAGGGACTAGAGATGACTCAGAGGGTTTGGAGTCTGTGTCAAAGTCAATAATCAAACTAAAACTACAGGAGTAGTACAGAGGAGTTTATATATGAAGGAGGAAACACAGTATTAGTAATGGAGGTGGAGTAGATCTGTAAGTACTGAGTAAGATGGTAAAGGGAGAGCTGGAGCTGTGCTCCTAAGTGAGACACAGGATCGGAGGGTGACATAGGGTGAAGCTAGTATAGATGGGGATGGAATGTAAGTAGTGTAAGTAATATATACTTTAGATCTAAGGATCAAGGAGTTGCATCTCAAAGAGAATGTGCTGGAGTTTATATGTACAGAGGCAGGAGTTGGTTCTGGAGGTTAGAGGTCTGACATAATGTAAGCATATATCCCATAAGATGTACAAAATGACAGATACATTGAATTGTGTGATAATGACTATGACACAGATTAGATTCGACACATACAAAATGATCCATGCATCACACACAACCAAAAGAATATACCACAATGTGAGATCAACAAACTGACAAATATGTCAAACAACAGATTAAAGGCATGAACAATAGTCAAACAAAGTGCTTCAACCATATATGACATATTCAAAATACACAAATAGACAACACTATCAATTTGCAGAAAATCACACATGTCATACAGAGTATATATACATATAAACAGACATATGTTGACATGTGTCACAATACCAAAGAAAGTTGTCACAAATGTTGAGAAAGCAATGTGCTTAATTGGAAAAGTGGAGGAGATGATACAGGCATTGGACAATGCTTTCATATGTGACATGTGAGTACATCATACTACCATACACTAATATCAAAGCTAATAAATGATCCACTGACATCAGATGTTTTGATGTGATGTGAGTCCTAGTGGGATGTCTGGCAAGAATCTGTTAATGTATTACTACTTGTTCAGGGTGGTTCCAGTAATGATGCATTGTGGCCACATGATGTGCATTGAATGTATAGTCAAAATGTGGATTCGAGAAATAGTGTTACCTCCATGGCACACTTGTTATGTCTCACTTTCCAACTTGTTCTGTCCATCATGTTGTCAACTACATTTGACCATCTGCCTAGATCACCAGACAAGGAATGTCCAACACCATGAAAATTCCTTTCCATTCAATCACAGCTACAAAATGAGTGCAAACTTTAATGTGTTGCGGGAACAATTGCAATCACCCATATGCACACTAAATGACCTCATACCCAACAACAAACAAGGGATCAAATGGATGGAGACATATGAATATGACACAGGAACAGAGATTTTTTGAATGAAGGAGAGACATCAGTGAGTTATTTACAAGTTTACTATTTCAATACATACATATATCCACTACTATGAGTGCCACTCCCCCAACAACTTCAGGGTCAACTGCCCCCAATTTATCTGCCCCTTCTGTAACTCCACAGCCCCTGGACACATCCAGGCTCAATGCCCTCATCAAGTCTGTTCTCTCTGCAGTGAGGTCAGACATATCACTGACAACTGTTACTTCCATGACAATGAGTGAGTCAATTGGGACCACAACCCCACCAATTATGAGATCAATAAGGGGGACCAGTCAGGTAGGGATTGAGGAGGGGGAGGAGAGGACACAGTTGGAGTTGGAAAGGTTAGAAGAAAAGTTGGAGTCTTTTCCATACAAAGGGGTTAATATTATGGATTTCTTTCCCTGTTATCCTTCTAACTATGCTCTCATGCATTCATATTCTCATATGTGAGAGGCTTACGCCCTTATGGCAATTACTTTAAGATATGCCACATTTACAGATAACTTACTTGATTTGGACAATTAACCTCTTCTAGGCAATTCTTTTACATTGCCTCATCTTCCCCTTTACCCAGATGGTCTGTGCTCACATGGTCTGTGTACATTACCTAGTAGTATAAATATGTTGCCCTTGTATATACCATAGTTTCCCATCTAGTTCTATACAATATATTTACTTGCTGGAGCCTGGTCATTCTGCAAGTGATTAGTCTTTCAATGAGTTATAGCGAGACCCCTGAGCTTCCAAGTGTCTTCACACTACACTTGAGTGTGCACTTCAACTAGGTTCTATGCATTGTTGTAACATCCACCTGCCAGTGATCACAAAGATGCTTCCAGCTCCACCATGCCCATGCATACTTCCTTGCCATATCCAAAGACCTGTGAGGGATTGTAATTTTGATGCCTTGGGAGAGATATTGACCCTGACACAAGGTAGAAGCTTGAGGGGCCACAGTGCCATATATGAGTTCCCTCATTTCCCTGACCACTGATGATACATGTAGCTTGAGCTTTGCAAGCATGCCATCAATGTCCTATCAGATCATGGTCAGATGTTAGAGCCTGCCAATAGACATGAGTGCTGAAAGGAGACTGATCAAAGCATAAGTGAAAAAGGTGTGAATGTCTTCCTGGCTTAGGACCATGCTTTCAGGATAAGATGCATAACCATCCCTGGATCATCCTTCAGATGACTGCTGGAACCTGACAGGATGCATCTCACCATAAATCCAGTCCAAAAAGGCTTGGCAGCACTTTAACTTGGTCATTAGGATCTTGATTTTGGCTTGGTTTTCCACAAGTCACTGGAGGACCTGGATTGCATTCTTTTCCATTTGCTGGATCAATAAATCATTAGATCAAATTCAAGGATGTAGATACATTTCACCACCCGTAAATAATCAGATCCCTCATCTCACATGGACCCTCTAAGAACATCTCCAAAGATTGTGTCCATTCTGAAACTGTTTTGCCTGCATATTTAGACCTTTGGAAATATCATCAAGGCCCATTGCATGCACTTAAGTTCATCCACTCAGGCTCACCACCCAGCCATAGCTGCTGTTTTTGATCAAATAATTGTGGACATTGCCACAGAGTCACTTGTTAGAAAGCTTGGATGTTGCCACAGCCACCAGAAAGTGCTGGAGTCATGTAATTATATCAGCCATAAGCCCAGTGGTGCTTTTTATTACATCAGCAGGCAGTGGAAATGCTATGCTAAAATTGGACATAACAGCACACAACAGGAGGAGGCTGTTTTAAGTATTATTACATAAGCAGCTGGTGAAAATTTCATGCTACATATGGACAGCACAGCATAGCACAGGAGCAAGCTGCTTTAAGCATGACTATATAAGCACATCTAAAGCAGCCACATATATCCAAAAGCAGCTATAATTTTCATCTGCATTTTTGATTATATAAGCATTCCAAACAGGAACATGCCACTTTAGGCATGATTATATAAGCACATCTGAAGCAGCCCACATATCCAAAAGCAGCCTCAAATTCTATCTGCATTTTTGATTATATAAGCATTTCAAACAGAAACAGGCTGCTTGTCATATCCCGGAAATTTAGAAAGTCCAACCACAGCCCTCCAGATCCATCTCCATATGAACTCTGGTGCATTCTCACTTGAGATGCATCCTCTAATCCCTGGACCCAGTCTATACTTACATTCTATACTTATGTACATACATTCCATACACCTCCATTCCTCTGAATCTATACTAGACCTGCTTCCTAGTATCCCCCATACCTGTGTTCCACTTAGGAACACAGCTCCAGCTTTACATTACCTCCAATAAGGAGACGATGGAGACATTGTTGGAGATGGCTAGGGGACCTAGGGTCAATTGGGGATGAGATGGGTATGGGGGAGATGGAGCAGATGGAGATGGGGGTATCATCAGAGACAGAGTCCTCAGGGGAGAGGGAGAGGGAGAGAGTCCCAACATCAACTCAGCTTTTAATGATGAGATCAACTCAACAATGGCTTGAGCTTCAGCCAACTGTTGTGGAAGTGGTGAAGTGGGAGGAGTCAGATGTTCCACCAAAGGTGTCAATGTCAGCAGAAAGGAGGTCATTGTTAAAGTATGCTTGTCTCTCTTCTTTTAGGAGAGTGAAGAGGACAGGGTGGAGGAATGAAGAGACAAGGGTGATTGGGAGGATGTTAAGTATGGGCAAACTCTGAGGGAAGAACAAACTCCAGAACTCTGGAGTTGTCTTTGGCAGACAGGACTTGGCTTCACCATATGTGGTGCACCCTTGTCAAGAGTCCTATTGTCCTGGAATTTACTGAGGGGTTGGAGTTGGACTTAAGACATACTAGATGTCAAGTTGAGTGGAGGTTACAGAGGAGAGTCTTCGAGACTTGAGTGGAGAGAAGGAGTTAAAACTAAGTTGATATTTGAACTGAGGGTAAGTACAGGAGTTACAGAGGTTTATATACTATGGAGTCATAGGGAATTACTAATGGAATGGAGCTGGTTTGTAAGTAAGGAGTCAGAGGTAAGATAAAGCCAGAGCTGTGCTCCTAAGCAGAGTACAGGTACGGAGAATGCTAAGAAGCAGAACTAATACTAATGTGGAGGAATGGAGGTAACGGAAGATGTATGTAAGTAGGGTCGTAAGTATGGACAAGGTCTGGGGGTCAGGGGTTGCATCTCAAATGAGAATGCACTGGAGTTCATATGTACAAGAATTGGAGTTGGTCCAGAAGACTGGGGTTGGACTTACAGGATTTCCGGGATATGACAGTATCCCCCTCTTAGGCCTGAACCCCTGAAGGCCTAGGTGAGGAACAATGTGGAGTGATGATTGTCGGAATCTGAAAATTGTGGACACTGCTCAGAGGCATATATAATCTGATGCTGTGTGTCCGTTCTTCTTCATCCTAAACCATCATGTCCACCAATGAAGACCTCAAGAACTGGTCCAACACGCGTCTGGTGGAGTGCACCGACACCGACGATGACATCTGCACTGTGAAGTATGTGGAATGGTGGCGACATGTGAAGGAGTGAAAAGTGGAGGAGGAATGAAAGAAGGTGGAGGAGGCATGGAAGAAGGCAGAGGAGGCATGGAAGAAGGTGGAGGCAGAGGCAGCTGCGAGGCACAAGGCAGAGGAGGAGCAGGCAGTGCGCAAGGTGGCAGAGGCAGCAAAGAAGTGGAGGGCAGAACAGGACTCAGTGCGGCAGGCTGCAGAGCACAGGAAGGCTGAGGAGGAGGCCAGAAAGCAGGTAAGTGGTTTGCTTACTCACATTCAATGCATGCTAACCAATGTAGGCCAAGCAAGTCTGGATGGAGCAGAGCTCTGTCAAGGGCAAGGGGAGGGTGGTGGAGTTGCTGGAGTGCAAGCACTGCACTGAGTGCAGGTTCAAGTGTGAGCTTGGGCCCAGTAAGTCAACTTTGTGCACAGTGTGCATCGAGGCAAAGGGAAAGTGCATAAGGCTGGGCACAGAGAAGCTGGGGCAGAGGAGAAAGAGGGTGGAGGTGGAGTTGCCATGGGGGAAGAGGAAGAGGGCTCGGACAGAGCCAGAGCAGGGTGGGTCAAAAGGAGTGGGGGCATTGATGAGTGCAGAGGTCTCAGTTGTGCCATCAGAGCTCACTACAGAGCTCTGCAGCTTGATCTGGGGCCTCTGCAGGCAGCTGGGTCACCAGAACCACCTGCTGGGGAGGCTCATGGAGCTCAAGGCAGAGAAGGCATACAGGGCAGAAATGGACTCAGAGGAGTTGGGGTCGGAGGGGCTGGAGGCGTTGGAGGTGGAGAAGGTGTTGGCTGACATGGAGGCAGAGTGCAGTGCGGTGGCACAACACAAGGTGGAAGTGGTGGTGGAGGATGAGGAGGGAGATGAGGAGGACGAGGCAGAGGGAGAGAGTGAGTCGGAGGTGTAGAATACACGCACACCCACTCCTCCCTGTAATTAGTTTTGCTGTAATCATGATTTTGCTTGTGGTCATGTGGAGTGAGGTCCAGGCTTGTCCAGATACCAGAGATAATACTCATGGACAAGTTTGGAGGTGTGACCGAGCTCAGTGGCAAGTAGCCAGGAAGTCTCGTCATCAGCACCTTCATATCTGTACCATCATACCAAATACAGGAGTTTACAATTACGGTGTTGACGGTCTATCTTGGAGGTGAGGATCTCTGCGATCTCAAACTCTGGTTCACCATCTACTTCGACCAGAGGCGGAGGTGGTTGGATATGGTTAGGAATGGTGTTCGGAATGGAGGGTTCCAATTGTGAAACATGGAAGACCAGGTGAACAGACTTCATGGATTCTGGGAGTTGGAGGGTGAAGGAAAGGCTGCCAGCCTGAGCGATGATAGTGTACAGCCCTAAGTTCTTCTTGGAGAGTTTCTTAGAGGGCCTAGTAGAGCGGAAATACTTTGCTTTGACGAAAACCTGGTCACCGACTTTGAAGTCCAGTGCTGGAGTTTGTCTAGCATCCACAGATCCTTGGTATCACTTCTGGGCTTTGGCCATTTCCTCATGGAGGAATTGGTGGAGGGAGTCGAGGTCGATGGAGTATTCTCATGCCTTTGTGGAGGTGAGGTCATGCTTGGGATGGACAGTGATATTGGGGTGATAGCCTTTATTGGCAAAGAACGGTGAGACTCTGGTAGTGGCACTCGGAGTGTTGTTGTATGTGAACTCCACTAAAGGCAGGAGTTCAGACCAGTTGTCTTGCTGGTAATTACAATAGACTCGGAGGTACTGCTCGAGAGTCTGGTTCATGCATTCTGTCTGACCATCTCCTTTGGGATGGTAACCGGAGGTGAAGTGGAGATGGATGTCGAGGGCTTTCCCAAGTGAGTGGAAGAAGTGGGACATGAATTCCATACCTTGATTGGAGGTAATATGGAAGGGAACTCTGTGCTTAGAAAAGATGTGGAGTAGGAAGAGCTTTGCAAGCTCCAGAGATGTAATGGTATCATGCATCAGGATGAATATACATTGCTTGGATAAGCAGTCCACGACAACAAGGATGGCAGTGTATCTGGAGGATGCAGGGAGCTGTTCAACGAAGTCCATGGAGATGGAGTTCCATGGCTTCTCTGGGATGGGGAGTTGCTTCAGTAATCCATAGGGCTAGTGTTTTGGAACCTTCACACAGGCACAGGATGTGCAGGAGGAAATGTATTCCTTGACAAATGTCCTCATTCCTGGCCAGGTGTATTCGCAGCAGGTCAGTTCCAAAGTCTGGTTCTGGCTGAAATGTCCGGAGAGCGGATGGTCATGCTTGTACCGGAGTACTCAGAGTCGGAGGTCATTAGTATCGGGGATATAGATGTGTTTGTCGAGACGGAGGAACCTGTTTTCATCGACTGACCAGCGAGAGTCGGACGGGTTGGACATGTGGAGTTTGGCTAGAGGATCTGAGGGAAGCACAGAAAGGATATCACAGTGGAGTTGTTCCACATCGAAGAGGGTGCTAGCTCAGAGTACTGGAGCTGCAAGGTAGGTGGCTTGGAGGGACAAAGCAAGTTGCTCCTGAGTGAATACTGGTTGGAAGTTGTGCAGATTGACACGAGCATAGTCCTTATCCCCCTCTTTGGGATAGACATCCCAGCATCTAGTAAGGGAGTCAGGTTTCACGCTGAGGTGACTGGGACAGAAATGAATGATCATGTTAAATTGGGAGAGGAACTCTGACCACCAGGCTTGCTGGTGAGTCAGGAGTTTAGTGGTCACAAAGTACTCTAGGTTCTTGTGGTCTGTAACGACGTCAATCAGAGTGCCGGAGCCTTCAAGATAGTGTCGCCAAGTCTGGAAAGACTCATGGATGGCGAGGAGTTCCTTATCATGGGTGTTGTAGTTGAGTTCCAGAGTGGAAAGCATCCATGAGTAGAAAGCAACAGGCTGAATTTCTTCATCTGGGCAGCAGATGGAAAGAATGCCAGCTATAGCATAATCGGAGGTGTCTGTTTCTATATCAATGGAGCATCTGGAACCCAATGGGTAAGGATCAGAGTGGTGGTGAAGGCTTCCTTCAGGTTGTGGATGGCAGAGTGACAGTCGTTTGAGAAGTTCCAGGGAATACCTTTGTGGGTAAGGCGGGTTAAAGGAACAACAATATCAGAGTAATTCACTATAAAGCGACAGTAGAAGTTTGTGAATCCAAGGAAGGATTGGATATCCTTGACCTTCTGAGGTTCTGGCCATTCCTTCACAGTCTGAACTTTGTCTGGAGACATAGACAGACTGGAGGGGGAGATGTTGTAGCCTAGATACTCAGTAGTGTCAGTGGACCATTTGCATTTTTCTGGCTTAGCATAAAGTCCA